>PVHP010012875.1:0-41771 GCA_004024765.1 Zapus hudsonius
GAAAAAGACCAGAACCAACTTGTAAAACACCAAAGCAAAATCCATCTCGCAAGTGTCCATCCAAATCCATGTAAATCACCATGAAAATTAAATTGAAATTGCACACCACGGTGTGAAATCCATTTAATATATCCCTATCCCACAAATAAAAGCTCTCTTTCATGTTCATATTCCAAAACCTAATAGCAACAATTCCTATCAACAATTGAAAAACATCACACATGTAAGAATTCCTTAAACAATTTGAGTGTTGTGACCTTGTACTAGAAACCCCAAAATTTCATCTTTTCTCATGGGTCAACTAGAATTCAAACCAACACCTAGGGGCTGGAGATGGTTCAGTGAGTAAGATACTTGCCTGCAAAGCCTAACAATCCAGGTTTAATTCCCCAGCACCCACATAAAGCTCCAGATGCACAAAGTGGTGCATGCATCTGGAGTTCGTTTGCAGTGGCTGGAGGCCCTGGTGCGCCCATTCTCTCTGTCTGTCTCTCCTCTCTCTCTGCTTGCAAATAGATAAATTAGTTAAAAAAAACCACTTAAGTATCCTTCTCAGAAACTTGAGAGAACATGAATTCTCCAAGAACTATCCTGGAGCTGCTACAAAGATCACAACCCAATGTCCTATCATGGAAACTTATGGCTCATCTCACGCAAAACATTTTTTTTTTAAAGGAGCAATACCTATAATATACCGGATAGCCACATGGCCTGAACTATGACCGGGTGTCCCAACTGTTAAAATCCTTACAGCCCTCACACCTCTGAGCGGTGCAAGCTGACACACCGGTCCGATGATATATTCTCCAACTGTACAAATTAATTTGTAAATTGGACAATCTCTTTGGGAGGGTAGTTAGCAAGCTCAGAGTGAAATTAAGTAATATGAGAAGACTTGATCATGAAGTCAAGGCTCAACCAAGGTTTCCAGAACCAAGGCTAAAAATGGAAATTTGGAGACAGTACAGAAATGAATTCATTTACTTCACCGAGAGTGAAACTTCTTGAAGGCCAGATGTCAAGATGATTTAAGGGGAGTTGGAATTTTATATCTTAAGAAAAAAAAAAAACTTAGAGGCAAGTATAGGCAGTTCCGTTTTCAAGAAAAAAATCCCACAGAAGCTAAAGACGATGTCATTTGGTGACTGTTCGTATAGAAAGAACTGATTGATTTTCTTTTTCCTCATAAATTGTAGGCCCTGCAGAGGTGAGAAGATCAGAAAAAGGACGGGCTGTCTGCTGAGTTCAGTGACAAAAACAATCTCCATGTTCCAATGGCACGGAGGACTCTTGTTAGCCTGCAACTTGGACAATTCAATTTCTCCTTGACATGTGCAAAGTTTTGTATCCAACTGTCTATTCAGTGTTATTCTTTCCAACTCGTCATTGGGCCATTTTATTTGGGGGTGGCCTCTCCCCCCAAATCATGAAGGTTAAGCATTAGCTCTCCCCTCCCACTTCAATATGCTATCTGACCTAAATCTTTTGATCAATTACACAAAGGAGCTTTAAATTTTCTACTACAATATGATTCATGTCAACCTAGTCTAGATGATAATTTTCAAGGTTAGAAAGGTACATGAAATCTACCCAATCTGGCTAGATTATAATTTGTTGTAAAGTAAGCATAGCTGATTAAATTCTCTAAACTTTTGCTGAAAGGCCCATAGAGTTCAATCACCTGTTATTGAAACTTTGTTTTGGTTTTTTTTTTTGTTTTTTAATTTTACTATTTTTTTTTTCAAGGCAGGGTCTCACTCTAGCCCAGGCTGACCTGGAATTCACTATGTTCTCAGGGTAGCCTTGAACTCACAGTGATCCTCCTACCTCTGCCTCCCCAGTGCTGGGACTAAAGGCTTGCGCCATCACGCCTGGCCGAAACTTTTTTTTTCCTTTTTCCAACCATTCTTACCCTATAACAGGCCACTAAAAACCTTTCAGGATGATAGTTTCTTGAAAGCCTTTAGAGATGGACTGTCTCCCTCCTAGTACCATGTACAGTCTCTGCCTTGAGTGATCTCAGCTGACATATGCCCTTCATGTCCAATGGAGCGGAACTAGGGGCTTTGTCTACTTATCTAAATGCCAACTCCCAATGCAAATAATCTAGCTCTCTGTATATTGCTAGGTGGCCAGGAGTCCATACCCCCAAACCACCCTAAACGGCAGGCTCAATCGGCAGCCCCTGTTGGGGAGAGGCCCAGGACTGAGCTAGCAGAAAGACTGAATTACTTACCACCTCTAGAGTGGGTCCCTCCAGGCCAGGGACGAGCTCATAGGCAAGGCTGTGCAAGGAAGCCCTCTGTACCATGCCTGCCCTGCGGATATACAGAGGACTTCAGTCGTCTGGACTGTCAACCCCTTAGTCATCATGAGCTCAATTATGCACCGACAACAGCAAGAACAACGAGAACGACGACAAAACAACCCCCCAAAAAGCTAAGGGCCACAGACTACCCTGATGGATGACGGCGACAGGAACTGGGCATCGAGAGATGGAGGTGCCATCCTGACCTGGATTTTTCATCATTCCCAAGCAAGCGTTCCATGGAAGCCCACGAGAGCCATCAGAAAGGACTGTTGGACTAGGCCCTGAACGTTAGGCAGCTGTGCAGTGAATTGGATCTTTCCTATACTATTTTTGCTCTGGTTTGTTTTATGATTATTTTTGTTGTTTTCTACAAATACAGATAGACACACAGACAAACCCAAAAACTCAAGAATCAACTGAGGCACAAGCTAAACTATTTTGATGATACAGAGAATTTTTTCCCTCCCCAAATGATTCACAAGAAACAAAAAAAAAAATTCTTTTTAAAGTGCAATGAATAAAAAAAAGTGGGGAATCTCTCTTTGTTACTCCAATGTTGTGCCCAAAATAAACCCCGCTGCTTAACTTAGAGAGATGCCCAAACACACCTCCTAGGTAGCATCTATCTGTGGTCTAACATATTCATCCCATTCTAATGACGCCATTCGTTCAATGCCTAAAGGATACACTGGTCAAGTTCAGTGAAACTTGACTGCTTGCATCCGTGATGGAGTACTCATTCCATCCTTCGGGGCCAAGGCACAGTCTAACGTCACTGGTCAGCGTGCAGATCACAACAGCTCACGATGACGTGTTTGTCAACATGTGGTGTGGTTGGAATGAAGGTAATTGATGAGAGCGACTGAACCGGGAGGTGGGATGAATACAGATCATCAATCCAGGAGCACACATTTCCACATCAAACTACCGATGATGCCATTCACGAGGCCCCCGTGGGCCATGCTCACGGTCGTGTGACAGCGCTTTTATATATAGATAGATAGATAGATATCCCCTTTAGATCTCTGCTCCACAGACATAAGAACAAAACAGCCTAGTGTGTGAGCTAGGGGTAAGGAAAAGCAGATCGAAGCTTACACAAAATCAGCGTGATGTTTTCTTGGAACATACGGACTCTTCTCAGAAGGATCTAGATTAAGGGGGACGAGTAAGTCAGTGATCCTCCTGGCTGTTTCACAGTTTGAAATGCTAGACTCCATCCGATTCTGCCTAGCCTCTCTCTTCAACACACAGTACAGACAGGTGGAGATGTACCACTTCCGACCACCACAGGTTGAAACTATGACCTCCGGAGACCATGGATCACAGCCGAAACAGTATATATACTGGAAGAGTCACAGCAGCCAGACATATGCGAGTTCCAAATCTTCAGAAAACTTGGGACAAAAAAATATATATATACAAAATGCATTACTTACATGTATGTGTCTTCTTGGTTACTGAGATACCTGGAAGAGAAAAATGACAGAGATAAGAAAGTGTCCCACAGGCTGGGGAACTAGTTTAGTGCATCAAGTGCTGGCCTTACAATGATGAAGACCTGAGTTCGATCCCCAATACCCACATAAAATAGCTGGGTGTGGTGGTATAAACACATAATCTCAGCACTAGGGAGGCAGAGACAAGAGGATCCCCAAGCTGGCTGGTCAGCCAGTGTAGTCTAATTGGTTACAGGTCATTTGGAGACTATCTCAATAAACAGTGAAACTGGAAAAGATTTAACAAAATGAGGTAAATTAAGCCCAGAAAGACAAAAATCCTGTTTTCTCTCAAATGTTGCGATGGTTTCTTTTGTTGTCAACTTGAACTTTTAGTTATCTTGGGTGGGTCTCAGAAGTTGTTTATAGGAAGGGAACCCTCCCAGCAGGGGGCAGGATGTAAGGAGGCTCAGGGGACCTAGAAACAGACAACCTTCCTGGGAGGGAGGGCAATGCAGGAAGGAAATTCCAGAGACTCAGGGAGTCAATGAGTCTGGGAAAGGGTTTTAAGTCCCCCCCCCTTCCGCCCTAAGGTGTTATAAAGGGGAAGGAATTCTGTCATTTGCTCCTTTACCTCTTTAGTTGGAGTGTGTACGGTGTTGGTGTTGTTGAAAGGGTTTGGACCTGTGAAAGGGGAACAACCTTTTTGGCCATTATGGAACTTCCCCTGGATCTGTAGCTTCAATCAATCCTTTCCTCCCATAACTGTGCCTGGTTTGGAGGTTTGCAAATCATAACTTTTAATGTTTATAAGGGGTGTGGGGTGAGTAGAGAGTATAAATTGAGACAGGAGAGGTGGAGAGAAAAGGGAGTGAGAGGGCGGAAGGAAGTTGGCAGTATAAAAACAGAAAGGAGGTTATGGGAGGGGAGGGTGCGAGAAGGGGAGAGAAAGACAATGCAACAAAACCCACAATTTGTTTGAAGCACAACATAATGAAACCCAATTCTTTGCATGCTAATAAAGCAAATAGATTTTTTTTAAAAAGGTGGGTGATGCCTGAGAAATGGCACCTAAAGTTGTCCTCTGCTTCCAGATGCACGCACCATGGGCGTATGCATCCTGCACGCATGCACACACACACACACACACACACAGAATGAAAGCATCCCACGCATGTCTCTTTGAACATATATCATGCAGAGTGTGCTTAGCAACACACTTGGTTCAGATGGTGAATATAGAGGTGGGATTCACCTTAATCCTTCATGGGAATAGCGTAAGACACACCCCAAAGCTTTGCACTGTGAATGCCAGGGACCATGAACTTGACTCACTCCTTTTAAGTTGTTCCTTGAGAAACAGGAACACTGAGGAGGGTAATGAAGCAGGGTGAGAGAAGACGCATTTTGGGCTGGAGAGATGACTCAGCTGTTAAGGCGCTTGCCTGCAAAGCCTAACGCCTTGGGCTCGATTTCCCAGTTCGCACGTAAAGCCAGATGCACAAAGTGGTGCATGTATCTAGAGTTGGTTTGCAATGGTTGGAGGCCCTGGCACACCCAGTCTCTGTCTGTCTGTCTGTCTGTCTGTCTGTCTCTCCCCCTTGGAAACAAAGAAAGAAAGAAAGAAAATATTGAAAAAAGGAAAGACACATTTCTTGATTGTAAATCCAGGTGGAGATCACGTTTGGAAGAGAGGAAAAGACTGAAAACAGAAGGTTGCCAACCTGAGCTGAGCAATGGGGCACTTAATGTGGTCCGGCCATGGTTTCTCTTAACTCTTTAATGGAAATGTTCCTTCCTGTTCACACAAAGCCTCACTTTGTCCAGTGAGGAAAACTACAACCATAAAAATGTCCCTACACGTCCCATAGTCGTTAAGGTCAGAAGGGGAACAGCGCTACCTCTCTTTGCAAATGTTACCAAAACGTATGGAACGCCATGTTTTGAAAGCAGGAAAGAATCCCGAGTCAGCACACTTGATGTCTCCAAAATGATGGACAGATGACAGGACACGGCAGTTGCTGGCCCTCCATGCCAGCTAAAGAGAGTACGCAATGCAGGCTTCCATGGGAGCAACACTCTTTCCAGTTCAGAAATACTACATTTTGAACCCATTTGATGACATGACAGAGATTCCATGCGCTCAAAGAAGTCAAGCTGTTGAAAATATTTAACTTGTGACTAAGAACTGTGGTGAACCTTGAATCGGGTTTTTTTTTTTCTTCAAGTTATTAAGAGAACTATTTAACCCTCCTTTGGAAAGTAAAAGTTCTTCGGAAAATTTGGCACCCCAAATCAGGCCTATTACTTAACCATGGAACATCTCGTCCAGGGAAGAAATCTGTTATGAAAAAATCCATGGTAGACGGTAAGAAAAAAAGTGAGTTCCAAATTTGTATGCCAAGACCAAAATCACACACTCGCTCTCTCCACAATTTTCCAAAGGCCTAATTTAGGAGAAGCTGAAATTACATAGCCCGACTCAAATTCACTTTTTCCCCCTTTTTATTGAGGAAAACTAAACTATTGTTTTTCATCGTGTTGACTTTGGCTTTGTAGAATGGAGTTAGAATCCTTGAAGGCTCTCTCCTATAGGAACTACACAAGTGTTCTCCAATTTTTGGAAGTCACATTTTTCATGGGCAAAACTCCTCTCAGTAGCAGCAGTGAGTGAGTGAAGTTTCTTAAAATCTGAATACAATTCGCAACTCCGGCTTAGGACACCAGCCCCACTAAACTGACACATTAATGCACCTTCAGCATTACGAGAGATCTGTGTGTACTTTCCTTAGGAAACGGTGCTTTCTGTGAAATCACTTTAAAGAGAAAGTGCTTCGTCTGACACTCCTGATTATTCAATCGGATTGGGCACAGCCCCAAACAGACTGCTTTATATTCGCTGAGTGAGGAAGTATTTTTCTCCCAACATCCGAAGGCCTGGTGAAAATACCAGTGCTTTGAGTTTTCTACCTAAATTTATTAGACGGCGTGAGACAGTGTTCTCATCACATATTTTCATGATGATTACACTGATAATAGATTTTGAAACTCCTTCCAGGAAAACTGCTTGATCCTGGAGGTCACAGGCACAGGCACAGAGGTAAAAATTCATATATATCTCTGGAGAGAAAGCACAGATTCGCAGAGGCACAAAATCTTGGTCTCTTAGTTGTGATGCCCTGACAATTAATAGTAACTACTGAAGGTTATACTTCCCTTGGGGCTGCCTGACTTAGCAGATAAAATACAAAATGCCCTGTTGGATTTGACCTGTGACTACTAATTGGTTTATCTTATATTTACATTTTTAAATATTTTTATTTATTTGTAAGTGGGGGGGAGAGACAGGAAGAGAGAATGGGCTGTCAGGGGCTTCATCCACTGCAAATAAACTCCAGATGCATGCACCACTTTGTGCATCTGGCTTTATGTGGGTCCTGGGAAACTGAACTCAAGTCGTTAGGCTTTGCAGCAAGCGCCTTAACCACCGAACTGTCTTTCCAGCCCCACATTAATTTACATTTTACTAAGCTTTGCCTATTCTGTCTTGTGACCCTAACATATATGAATGTCATGTAAATTGTTTTATTAGTTACAATGGAGATAGACTAATCAATCAACTTTTATGGAGAAGAAATTAAAGTCAAGCCCTCTGACATATAGGTATATATGCGTATATAATCAGTGTGTGTGTACATAATAACATGTATGCCTGAGTGGGTAGGCATGTTCCATGGCATGTGTGTGGAGATCAGAAGTCAGGCTCGGAGGGTTGGTTCTTACTTTCACCTAGTCTGATACAGTCTCTCATATTCGATTCCACAGACACCAGAAGTGGCCCCGAGGCTTTGGGCTCCATCTCCTATTGTAGCAGGTGTGTTGGGATTACAGATCCCTGCACTGGGCTTCAGGTGGGCTCTGAACTTTGGTTATCAGACTTGAATAGACTTTCAACCCCAGTCTCAAAAGCAATAGTTTTTAAAGGTTCACTACAAGTCATGATTGCAGACATAGGACAGTATATTTTGATATTATTTTGAAGACAAAATTCAATTTCCCTAAAAGTGACAACATGTGAACACACTAAAGATAAACTCAATTTAGTAATGAGAAAATTTATTGAAACTTTTTGCCCTCCTGCCTTCGAACAAAAAGAATCAAGCTAATGGCTTAAGTTTTTTCCTCTCCTTTCTCCACAGAAGTTCTACTGCTTTGTAATAACGGATTCCATGGAAATAAAAAAAAAGGAAGGAAAAAGAAGGCTCTCTTTTTATTTCACAGATGGGGAAACCGAGGCGCAGGGAAATTTAATTAGCACAATTAAAAGTTTCTTTGTGGAAGTGAATGCTGAATGGGAAATGTGCCCATGGCAAGTCTTTAAAACCCTGGAATAGTTTCTCTAAAAATGTACTCAAAAAAATAGGTTTACTTCCCAGAACAAGCCTCTTAGTAGTCAGCTGTGTAAATAATTTAAATCTATGGGAACGGTATTTAAACCCTGTCTGCAGCCCGAGTGTCCACCTTCGTGAGCTTTTTCTGCCTCTTCCCCTGTTTGCAAAGATTTAAACACTCTTGCTTTTCTCACCAAGGGCAGAGATCACCCTCAACCAACTCAGAGCCCCCATCCAAAGATGTTCCTTTCCCTGAGGTGGAGGAGAAAGATCTTTAGAAACACCTTATCTAAACCTAGTCTTACTGGCAGAAGAAGCTCTGAACTGATTCTTGCAGAATTAAGTTTCCCCAAGACGGATCTCAATGAGCATTAAGAAAGAATATTACTCTCATTTTACTCGAGAATAGGAAAGAATGAACGACTGGATCTGGAGGTCAGTTGACCTGAACTTACATCCATTTTCCTGCCTTTTGGTTGAGAGACCTTGGGCAAGTTGCTTAATATTTTTCTGCCTTAATTTCTTTTCTTTTTGTTGGTTTTTGATTATTTATAATAGTCAATGCACTCAAAAGACTGTTGTGAAAACTAAAATGAAATGAAAGTTTGGATAACTTGGAGGTGTGTGTGATATAAACGTTAATTATTGACTGTGGCAAAGGGTAAATCATCCACTCAGTATTATTTTAACAAAGTCGAATGATGACATGAAAGCTATGCTAGGAAATTATTGATTTACTTATACTTATTTGTGTGTGTGTGCGCACATGTGCACAAGTTTACGTGTACACACCTGCATATGGAGGCTGCAGCAAAGTCTTCCATGTTGTTGCTTAGGTACTTACTACCTGTCTCTTTTAAAAAATATTTATTTGTTGGGCTGGAGAGATGGCTCAGCGGTTAAGGCACTTGCCTCCAGTGCCTAAGGCCCTGGGTTCAATTCTCCAGGTCCCACATAAGCCAGCCCCACAAGGTGGTGGCCATGGTGCACTCTCCTCTCTCTCTCTCTCTCTCTGCTTGAAAATGAATAAATAAAATATTTTTAAAAATATTTATTTGTAAGCATAGAGGAGAGAGAGAGAGAGAGAGAGAGAGAGAGAGAGAGAGAGAGAGAGAGAGAGAGAGAGAGAGAGCGCATGCCAGGGCCTCTAGCCACTGCAAACAAACTCCAGATGCATGCACCACTTTGTACATCTGGCTTTATGTAGGTACTGGGGAATGGAACCCTGATTGTTAGGCTTTGCAGGCAAGGGCCATAATCCAGAGAGAGCCATTTCTCCAATCCATCACCTTTATTTTTGAGACAGGTTCTCTCACTGAACCTGGAGTTCACCAAGCAGGCTAGACTGGCCGGCCAGTGAGCCCCAGGTCTCTGCCTGTCTTCGCCTCCTTGGAGCTGGGATTACAGCTCCTGACTATTTATTGGTCTTGCTCCTGGGACAGGAACTTGGGTTCTCCTGCTTATGAGGTAAAGTGTTTTACAATTTGAGCTATCTTCCCAGCCCTTCATCTCATCACCTTCCTTGAGATCGCTGGATTTCACACTGCTGCTGGGTACATGACTATGGATTTCAGACCAAGTACTCTGGCTAGAAAACAGCCTCATGTTTAACGGAAGATAGCGCAAGACAGCTGTGGAAGGAGCGAGACCTAGAGTCCACTCCAGACATTAGCTCCATATTGTTTTCAATATTTTTATTTATTTATTTATTTGCAAGCAGAGAGAGAGAGAGAGAGAGAGAGAGAGAGAGAGAGAGAGAGAGAGAGAGAAGAGCAAGAGCAAGATCAAGGGAGAATGGGCAATCCAGGACCTGCAGTCACTGCAAACAAGCCCCAATGCATGAATGCATGCATCGCTGTGCATCTGGCTTTATGTGGGTACTGGCAATTCAAACCCCAGTCATTAGGCTTTGTAGGCAAGCTCCTTAACTACTGAGCCATCTCTCCAGCCCCCTCAGCACCATTTTTGACTCTGTCCAGGGGACTATGGACAGAGATGGGAGAGAGGCACTGCTCACCACCACCACCATCAAAAGATCTCCAGCCCCGTCTGGCTGTTGTAAAGGTTTTGATTCACTTCCATATGCCTGGGAAGAATACCTAGACAGTTTTCCAGAGCCTTGCAGACAGGCCACAGAGCCATGATGATCTTCTACAAAGAAAGGGACTTTATGGAGTAATGGCGGATGATGTCCCCAAAGCCTCTTCCAAACAGAAACACACACATCCCCCCTCCCACGCATGAAAATGGACTCAATGCATTCTTTGATCACACTATTGCATTTTTTTCTGGGCTTAATTTTTCCATCTATAGAATATAGTAGTTAAACTATATGATTTCTTAATTTCCCTTCGAGTTCATTGAGAGATGGCTCCTTGCTCTGCTTTTAAGCTATCAAACCAAATCACCCCTTTCTAAGTAACAGGCTGCCAGATCTGTTTTTCTTTTTAATCCCCTTTTAAAAATAATCAAAGGTAACCCCCTGAAACATTTTCTTCTTGCCTTTAAAAAGCCAAGAGGAAAGAAGGCAGCCCTCACAAAAGGTTATGTAAGTAAGAGAAACACTTCTCCTGGGGGATCTTTAAAATTATCTGGGCTGGAGAAAAATGGAACTATTTGATGTCGTTCTAAGATGCCTTATACTTCACACACACACACACACACACACACACACACACACACACACACACCCCTGGGGTATTTCCAGGTAATGATTTAGACTTAGAGTTCTTTACAATCTGACAGTAGCTTTAAATTGGAAATTTAAATCCCTAACACCAAGAGGGGGAAAAAATATATCTCCACCAAAGCAAAGTGGGGCTTCCAATATAGCAAGATTGCCTAACTCGATTTAACCAACCATGTTTCAAGGTAAAGCAAAGGAAATGTCATGAAAATACCACAAATGTATCACTGTCATTCTTATCAGCAGGGGAAAGTTTCAGAGTTAGATAGAGCCAACGCAGAGCAGAGAGAGCACTTCAGCAATGGAATCGGATATGGCCATTCAGCGCCGAATCTTGGGCCAATTAACTTGCATGATGGTCATCTTCTTGTCTCTTGGTTTCTAGGCAACTGTCTGGGTACTAATATAATTAAAATTTTTCTTTTCTTTTTTTTTTGGGGGGGGGGTAAAAGATGGCATCTCGCCTCCTCCCCAGATGTGGCAATCACTAAGCTAGCCTGTCCAGAGGCCTTGCATTCAGGACAAGGCCCTGGCTGTGGAGATGGTGGGCTGTCACCTTGCCAACACCCCAGCCTTGTGCGTTCTCTGCCTCACTTTTGCAATGATTGGACAACCAGAGGTGGAGTTCCCATAAACGCAGATCATTCTGGATTAGGGTCAATCAAACAAGCAATTTATCTAAAATCTAGAACACCTAAAAGAGGGGTGAGGGTGTTCTTTAGGCTTTTATCATTTTTTTGAAATTATTCCAGGATTCCTCTACTTCAGGTGACTATGGCTTGGAGGGCATAGGCTGAGTGATCATTTAATCTTTAATTGGTTTCAACTCAACGATGGTCTATCTGCCTTGCACGCAGACTCTTTGTTTAATTTCAACCAAAGGAGAGCCGATGACCTTCATCGGTTAGATCCACTCCTCACCAGAGGCTCAGGGCAACCTCTGAGTTTGTTCTTTTTTTGTTTTTGTTTTTCGAGGTAGGGTCTCGCTCTAGCCCAGGCTGACCTGGAATTCACTGTGTAGTCTCAGGGTGACCTTGAACTCAAGGCAATCCTCCTACCTCTGCCTCCTGAATGCTGGGATTAAAGGCGTGTGCCACCACGCCCGGCTCTGAGTTTGTTCTTGAACCTGGGAGATCTTGGGTAAGTGATTTAACCTCTCTCAGTCCTTCTCCATAAAAGGAGGAAAGGAATGGGTCTATGGTTCAGTGGCCCAGGGACACAGTGCTGGCCCAGCATGTGCCAGGCTCTGGCTTTGATCCCCAGGGCCTCAAGGGGATAGGAGTGAAATTCTAAGAGCTAGCTTTATGGTAAGACATAAGATGATTCACTGGAACACAGTGCACAGTGCCTTTTCCTACTAAAGATTCGTAACTGCATACACTTTGTGACTGTACTTAACATTCACCAGAAGCCTACACCTTTGCTGACACACAAACACCTTTCAGCACAGGTGTATCATCCAGGATCCCAATGTCCAAAAACCCAGACAAAATTCAGGAGCTGGGGAGATGGCTCAGTGGATACAGCACTCTCCGTACAAGTGTGAGTACCGGATTCAGATCACCAGCACCCACAGCAATGCCAAGGGGGCATGGTGATTACTCCCAGCATTTAGGAGGCAGAGAGAGACCAGATCCCTGGAGTAGCTTGGCTCGATACAGTAGCCAAATTGGTGAGGTTTGTGATCAATGAGAGACCACACTTCAGTAAAGAAATTGTAGGAGACAGACACCTGGTGTCAAACTCTGTCCTCCACATACACACACATGTGCACCCACTCATATGTACACTTGCATACCACCCACAATACAGATGCCAAAAAAAACCCCACCCAAAACCAGGGTACACCGAGGCTTCTCACTGCTATCCACAGTCACAGGGCTCCTGACTCCTGAATTCCTCACCTCTGTAAGGAGCTAGCAGTTAAAGCAGCAATTTGTTTTACTTATTTATTTTTAAAATATTTTATTTATTCATTTGTAACCAGAGAGAGAGAGAGAGAAGGAGAATGGGTGCACCAGGGCCTCCAGCCACTGCAAATAAACTCCAGATGCATACACCACATTGAGCATCTGGCTCTACGTGGGTACTGGGGAATTGAACCTGGGTCATTGGGTATTGCAGGAAAATGCCTTAACCTTAACCACTGGGCCATCTCTCCAGCCCAAAGCAGCAATTTATACGCTGTGAATAAGAAAATGCAGCTAGTTTTTTTTCTCTTGATTAGCCTACAATGGTTTCATAAGGAACAAGATATCACTGTACTGGCCCCCGTCTCCGCTGGCTGATGAGCTTACTCAATCCTATACATGGTCAAGGAGAAAAATCTGTGCAGGAGGAAGACTAGGAAACAGTCCCTGGAGAGCCTCGCCAAACTCCATGATGTTACAAAACACTGTCCTTGTCTGGGACAAAAGACCTATTAATGATAATCAGGACGTATTACAGAAAGTGCTCCAAGTAATCCCTAGACTTTGTTTCAAAAATTCTTAATGGACACTAATGCTTAGAGTTCACTCGGAAGAGAAATAAATTATGTTCCAGGGTTGCAGGGACCAAGGACAACACACAGAAGACACGAGAATATCCTCGGCATCACAGCAATCTAGCGTTTTGTAATTGCATAAAAAGCCTTTAAAATCATGGAAAAATACTAATTAGGAGCATTATCACACTTTAATGTGAGGTTTCTTTTATGCTACACTGGAGCCTAGATCGAGCTGTTTTGGTAAAATATTTTATCTCTTTTACCAACCCAGGAGCTTTTTATGTCTTCAAAAAAAAAAAAAAAAAACCCCACATCTATTTAGTTTGAAAAAATTTCCCCCTGTTTTTTGAATTAAAAAAAAAAACGTGTGATGGTCTTCCATCTCTAGGTCATATTTTCTGATATTTGTACCCAGAAGTATCTTTTGATTTCAAACTGGCAGGCTAGAGGTATGCCTCCCTTCAAGTCTTGTCTTTATCTTTAATAAAGCAGTTTCAAGGACAAAGCCACATTCCAGGGCCCTGAGAAAAGGCAGTCGAAAGAGGCCATCAGTCTGTCTGAGAAAGAAAGCTGGACACTAAACTTATTTGGGAAACATCTATCTTAGAAATTACTCTTAGAAGTTATTATTCACGGGCTGGGAGATGACTTGGCCGATAAGGCACTGGCTGTCACAAGATGAGGAAATGAACCCAATGCCCAGCACCCAAGAACTGCTGGGCATGGTGGTGTGTGCCTAGGATCCCAGCACTGAGCAGGTGGAGACAGGAGGGTCCCCAGGTTGCCAAGCTGAAGAGCTCCAGGATGAGTATTCCACCTTTTCTCAGAAAATAAAGTGAAGAATAATCGAGACACTTGATGCTGATCTCTGGCCTCCACGAGCACATGTATTCATTCATACACATGCACTAAACACACACACACACACACACACACACACACACACACACACACACACACACACACTTCATTATGAAAAGTCCATACCAAAGGCGAGAGTAGTTTCTCCCATTGATACCAATTACATAACTAGTATCTGAACACTCTAAGAATTATGACTCCTTGTTCACCCCAAACAATTTCCTTTTATCTAATCTGTGTATTTAAAAAGCTGAGGGCTGAAGAGATGGCTCAGCGGTGAAGGCACTTGCCTCCAATGCCTAAGGCCTCGGGTTTAATTCCCCAGTACCCACATATGCCAGACCCACAAGGTGGTGGCCCTGTGCGCTCTCTCTCTCTCTCTCTCTCTCTCTCTCTCTGTATTTCTCTGCTTAAAAATAAATAAAATATTAAAAAATAATAAAATAAAAATAAAAAGGACCTGGCCCATTAGCTCCCACTTGGTTGCTTTCCATTTGATCTCGGAGCTCTGGGCCGAGGTGTGAATTGATAACTATCAATAGTGCCAGAGTAGCCTTCTAGACCGGAGTCGTTTTAGCTTATAGATAATTCAACAGCCAAATCTACCGTAATTTTTCAGGAAATGCTTTACCGCAGGGATCTACAATCCATTGAAACTGTTTATTTTTTGCCACTAACAGGGAAGGTACAGACTTAAATTGCCTTTCGGTGAATGGACAGGTGCACTAAACACATGGCCAGAATGGAAATATCCAAAGCCAAAGCTATCAAAACTGGTTGGATAAGGATGACCCAAAGATTATGACATGGGCCAGACACCACAGACATTTTACATATACATATAGATATATATTATATGTTAGCATGAATATGTATGTATATATTATGGATGACCTAAGTCATGGCTCGTGGAGTAGGAAACCTAGTGGATACACTAAGCCAAAGCAGTCAAGACAGGAAAAGGACAGTCCCCACATGAGTCTACCACCGATGGCAGAAAAATGGTGGATCGGGGTTGTTACTGGTTGTACCAAGTGACAAATAATTCCTGAGCTAACTCGTGTCCTCCGTCACTAGAAACGAAGAGAAACCTGACAAATGGAAAGAATAGGACTTCTTTCTATATTTGGAGCAAGTGGGCTCTGATAGCAGAGCCAATGGGAGTAACAGGATCCGATAAACAGACTTACAGACAAGAGCTCTGGAGGCTTCCATGATCCCAGGATGTCAAAAACCAAGGATGCAGAGAGAAGTTTTAACAATGTTGCCCTGAATCAGCCTGGGGCTACAGAATTAAAAAAAAGAGCTAGCCAAGTCAAAACCTACAAACCAACCAACCACCCAATAAAATAAACATTATTAGCAATTTCAAAGAAAGCACCAATAATGAAACCATACGTCACCATTTGTGGTGGCTTCTGCTCTAATCACAGAATTTCAGGCAATTTGATTGAATTGGTCATTGCTGGGAAATGAGCCAAGAAAAGAAGGAAGTCATCTAGGTATTTATTTGCTCAAGATTTAAGTCCTTGTTAGAGTTGATGTGTAAACTATGTTCCCTTTGGGGATTTTTGAAGCAGGAAGCCTACATTCTGTGAGGAGCATGGCCACTCACCAGATGGATAATTTTGTGAGAGACGCCCAATCTCTCCATCCCTCAGTGTCTTCATCTCTAAGTGAGAAAAAAGATTTTTTTCCTCTTTATTCTAATGTCAAAACACTGCAAACGAGGCTTTAGTGACCTAGGCATGGTACCTGTAATCTAGCACTTGGGGAGGCTGAGACAGGAGGACTGTCACGTCTTCAAGGCCAGCCTGTGCTACCCAGTGAAACAAGAAAGAAAAACAGGAACAAGAACAAGGGACCTATAACCATAGTCATTCAATCAACACAGGATAGGCCAATGAGACAGAAACCAAGGATTTTCAACACAAGGACCCCTAAGCTCGCAACAATAAATCAGCCTTATTACTCACCCACCATGACTCAGGGAACTGAGCGGAAGAGGGGGCGGAAAGATTGTGAGAGCCGTGGTGGGGGAGACTGTCCGGAGGCATGGCACCCATCAGTAACAACACACTTGGGCCAGGAAGACCGGGCTGAGTACTAGGATATCCAGGATCCCTTGCCACAGGGACTGATCCAGGAGGCCCATGGAGGAGGATATCCAACTGATCAGGGATGGGGAGGGGGGGAATTGGGGATAACAACTCATTGTTTGCCCACTAAATAATGTAACTCATTATGGACAATAAATATATATTAAAAAAAAAAAGAAACAAATGTGGCCTTAGGAATTGATCTTTGATGTATGACGTTCCTAAAGGACTCATCACAGTTCCATCCATCACGCTAAGGTTAAAAGGGAAGATGCCTTAGGAATACTACCTTATTCCTACGCAATGGAATACTCTTGCTATTAAAATAACAAAGCATGAGTATCAGAGAAAAATGTTTAGGCTGAAACACAAAAAATTCCAGGGGCGGGGGGTGGGGTAGGGGGAGATGGCTTGGTTAAAGGTTATTGCTTGCAAAGCCTGATAGCCAGGGTTCGATTCCCCAGTATCCACATAAAAGATAGACTACAAAATGGTGTATACATCTGGGTGCTTCTTGCCATGGCAAAAGACCCTGGTGCACTCCATCCCTCCATAAACTCACAAATAAATGAATAAAATCTTAAGAAAGAAAATCACATTTCCAAAATGCGGTCTCTGTTAAAACAGAACAAATCAATAAATAAGTTAAAAAAATAGACTAAAATCATATGCAGAAACTTCATGAGTGTGACTATTTCTGGGTGGAGGAACCATGGGTTATTTCCCCATCGTTTTGGTTATATTCTCTAAAAGCTAAATAAGGAAACTGTATAAGTGATAAGAAAGAAAAGTTAATATTGAAATACCTACCCTCCTAGGACTACTGGGGGGACAGGATGAAATAACAAATGGCCACGTTGACTCAAAATTGGATTTTATTATTGCACACGTCTCTTTGGGGTCATTAGAAGACTCAGTTTCCTATGGCAACTGCTAAGGGCACTTCCCTTCCTAAGGAGCTCTGTACGGAGGGAAAATGGCAGAGCTGGCTACTTTCAGGAGAGTCCACAACGATGTAATCCCAGTAACAGGTATCATGATCAGACCCTTAATGTCTGGAAAATAAGCCTTCCCTAGCTCACTATGTTCTGGGTGTGGTGTGCACTTGTATACCCACGCATGTTTGTGTGTGTGTGCATGAGCACCTGTGTGTACAGGAACGGAGAGGCCGGAGGTTGATCTCGGGAGTCATCTTTCATCTTTTCCCACTTCATCTTTTGATACTGGGTCTCTCACTGGACTTGGAGCTCAATGACGTATGTAGCTGGCCAGCAAGCCTCAGAGATCCTCCGGTTTCTACCTCTTCAATGCTAGAATTACAAGGATGTGTCACCAGGCTCAGATTTTATGTGGGTGCCTAGGATCCAAACTCAGGTCCTCCATGCATCTGTGGAGATCACTTTATCCACTGAGCCCTCTCCCCAGCCCACTCAATATGGTTTCCATGATGCTCTAGAATGAATGATGTGGCCCTGTATGTTGAGGTCAGGCAAGTTTTACTCCCTGGAGAACAAGCATCCTTAGCTAACACACAGAAATCCGCCTCTGCTGAGGACTATCAGGTGTGTCACGATATAGTCACAGCAATAAAACAGGCACAGATCCCTTGAGGCACGCAAGCCCGTGTTGTAGCATCTTCAGGGAAACCCCCAGGCCTCCATGCTATAGAGATTTAAATTAGATGTCCCCCCTAAACTCACATGTATTCAATGATTGGTCTCCAGTTAGTGGCTTTTGGGGGGGAGGTAGAGCCTTGCTGGAGGAGGTGTGTTGCTGGGGGCAGGCTTAGGGTGTTCTAGACAGCTCCCCCTTGCCAGAACTCAGCTCATTTTCTTGCTGCTTTCTTTTTTTTTTTTTTAATATTTTATTTATTCATTTTTCAAGCAAAGACTTAGATAGAGAGGAGAGAGAGAGAGAGAGAGAGAGAGAGAGAGAGAGAGAGAGAGAGAGAGCGAGCGCGCCAGGACCACCACATTGTGAGTCTGGCTTATGTGGGTCCTGGGGAATTGAACCAGGGGCCTTAGTCACTGGAAACAAGTGCCTTAACCGCTGAGCCATCTCTCCAGCCCTTCTTGCTGCTTTCTGTCAGCTGCTGTGGCAGAGGCGATGCCCAGCCTCTGCACTACCATCTTTCCCTGCCATCCTGAAGCTTCCCCTGGAGACTGTAATCCAAGATCAACCCTTTCCTCCCATCAGCCGCTTTTGGTCGTGTGTATTGTCCCAGCAACGTGAAGATAGCTTATAGCACAGGACATGCCACGTAAGAAAGTTCCATAATTCTACAGTCCTGGAGGGAAGTGACCCCCTTATAATGATCTTATGACACACTGGATGAGAGACCAAAGGCTCCAGCAGAACGAAATAGACAAGCAAACAGAAAGGCTAATGACCCTGACTTGGTCATTACATACTGTATACATGCATTGGATTAGCACACCACACCCCATAAATAAGTAGAATAGTTACCTGTCAAGTAAAAAGAAAACATAAAAGATTTAAAAAAAAAAAAGAAAGAAAAAGAGCAAGGTTTTCAGAGTCTGGAAGACCCTGGTTGCAAGCTTGACTTCACCACCAACTTGTTATTTTGCTATAACACATCCATAACCTAAGACAGGTAGCAACTACCAGAAACCAGGAAAGAAGCTTCTAGTAGTCTCCCCCAGAGGCTTCCAAAGAAGCCTCGTAGCATCCAGAAAAATGAGAGAATACATTTTTGTTGCTTGTAAGCCAGTTCATGGCATCAGTCCTATTAAGTTACTAGAAAGATCGAGGAGATTGTATTAGTTTCAGGGCTCTGATAATAATACTCTTAGATCTTGCAAACATGGGGTCAGGGAGGTTTTGAAGCAGTTCACTCTTTGAACCTTCTGAGCTCTTCAGCTTATCTCCAGCCCTTCCTGCTTCTTCTCTGCAGTCTCCCCAGATCTCCCTCAGCTCCAAAAAGTCTCTGCTCCCATCTCATTCTCACACGCCTCTCTCTCTTTCTGACAGTCTGTCTAGCCCTTGTCTGGCAATGTCTGAGGGAAGGACTTGTGCTCGGTGCTTATTCATAGTGCTTGGCTCGGTGGATACAACGTTTCCTATGCCAGTGTTGAGTAGGAGTTCAGATCCCCAGAACCCATGTAAAGCAGGATGCTCTGCAAGCATGTCTAAGAAAGGAGGGAGGTGGGGACAGAATCTCCCAGAAGCTCATGGGCCAGCTGGCTGGTGAATGCAGCAGTGAACATGGAGAGGCTCTGCCTCAAGCAAGGAATAAAGTGAGGACCACGAGTGACACTGTCCTCTGGCCACAATGTATGTTGTGGCATGCGTGTGCCCCCTCCACACACACCAAAAAATAAAAATAAACAGGCAACTAAAATAAATTGTTGGGGCTCGAGAGATGGCTCAGTGGTTAAAGGCGCTTGCAAATAAATAAAGATATTTAAAAAATATTTTATTTATTCATTTTCAAGGAGAGAGAGAGCGAGGGTGAGTGAGAGAGATACAGAGAGAGAGAGAGAGAGAAAGAGGGGTAGAGAGAGCACCAGGGTTACCACCTTGTGGGTCTGGCTTATGTGGGTCCTGGGGAATTGAACCCAGGGCCTTAGGCACTGGAGGCAAGTGCCTTAACCGCTGAGCCATCTCTCCAGCCCTAAATATTTTTTTTAAATATAAATTTATTGTCCATAATGAGTTACATTATTTAGTGGGCAAACCATGAGTTGTTATCCCAAATTCTCCAATTCCCCCCATCCCCCTCCCTGATCAGTTGGATATTCTCCTCCGTGGGCTGTCTGTATTAGTCCTTGTGGCAAGGGATCCTGGGTATCCTAGTACTCAGCCTGGGCTTTCGACACAAGGACTCCTAAACTCGCAACATTAAAGATATTTTTAAGAAGAAAAATATATAAATTGTTGTCTGAATGAATGAAGCTAAAAAAAAATACCAAATGCGTGAATGATGGGTAGATAATGGCTCCTAAAGCCATGCATCTAATTTATGACCTTAGCTTGGCCTGCTGGGAAATGCAGGGCGTATAAGAGGCATCCTGATGAAGTGGCCTGGGGAGACCCAAGGAGACGTTTGCTCAAGGTGAAGGTGAAGGCTACATCCGAAGATTGAGAAGCCTGAGAACACACACTGACCCCAGGACCCAAAAGAGGAGGTCGGGCACTCGACAGCAGTGAAAAGAGCCCTTGTAAACACTTCTGATAAAATCGATTTGGTCTTTGCCACTGCTGAACACAGGGCACTCATGCCTCATCTGTTAGAAAGGGTCTCTGTGATCTTGTTAACAGATGCCCAGCACCGAAGCAATAAAGGTCATAACCCAGCTTGTAAAACTAATCTCATCGTGGCTCTAGGATAATAAAGAATCTACAGAAAAAATTTACACTTTAACTATGTGTGTTGCAAGATGCAGACAGGGAGCGACTCCCCATACATGGCTTTGGAATGATTTCAGCACACGGGGTTCTCAGATATAACAGCTCTGAGGTTAACTGGGGGTAACCATTCCCCTCCTATTCTAAGGGATTGTCAAACCCAAGCCAGGACGCCCCCAAAGTTGCATGAGAACAAGAGCAGACGTGAAGAAAAAACCCTCTTTGCCAAACTAACTTCTTAAACCTTGTTCATTTATGTACGTGGAGTTCCTGTGGTATGTATGATTGCGTGTGTGCAGGTGTGCATGCCGAGTGTACGCGTGTGGAAGCCACAGGAGAGCATCTCCTCTACCATCTACAGCAAAAAAACCCCTCTGTCATCCATCCACAAATTCTTTGAGATGGCATCTCTTCCTCAGCTCCCTGTTGCTTTTTTTCACAGAGCTCTTCCCTTTCTCCCATGAACGCCCCTTCTTCCAGAGAACTGGGGATACAGATGTGGGGGGGGGTACTCAGGAATCAAATTCGGGAGGTCTCAGGCCCTCGTGCTAAGTCTCAAGGGCTCTTACCCACTGAGCCATCTCTCTGTCATCAAACCGTACTTCTTTTATCTCCTCTTGCTTATTCCTTCCTCCTCCTCCTCTTCTTTCTTCCTGTCTTTTTCCCTTTGTCCTCCTTCTCTTTCTTCTTCCTGTAGCCCAGCTGGCCTTGGAACTCCCTCTGTAGCCCAGGCTGGCCTCTAACTCACGGTGATCCTATCTCAGCCTCTCATATGCTGGGATTAAAGGTTACTCCTGTCTCAATTTATTTATTTTTAAGACAGTTCGGCTTTTCACCTTTATCCTTTCAGTTTTAAATCCTTGGCTGATTTTTATTAGTTGATATGTGAGTTTTGGGGTCGTTCTTATTAGATATAACATTTCAGGATCATTTCTTGAATGAAACTTTGCTGGAATACAGGCCCAGGTCTTTCAGGTCCAGGAAAGGGAGGATGGGTTTACGTGATACAGTGGGTCCAGGAAACAAAACACAGTAACAGTTACCACATATTTCTGAGCTGCCTTGGACAGAAACACGGGAGGTTAGATGCAAGCAGGAATCTTCGTTCAAGCAGGACACACTCGCAGTTACTCAGGGATGAAATGATCAAGGTCAGGTCCAGGGTCAGCTTTCACATGCTTTGGATTGCAAAGGGCAGTTAAACAAAGGGTACCCCCACGCTCGCTAGGGATGAGATCTAGGTGTCGGCTCTGGGCAGCTCACTGCACTTCCTGTCTCTCTTTTTATATGTTTGAAGTATTCATCATCAAACACCAATAATTCAATCCAGAAAGGACCGACAGAAGACATTCTGTCTCTGGTTCATGAGGTGTGTAAGTGATCCAGGCTAAGCTATGAATATACATGACCTATGAATATTCATGAGGATTTCCTCAACAGTCCAAGAAGGTGTTACTAGAGTAGGTTTTAATACTTGGGGAAGCCGATAGGGATGTGTTCTGTATATAAATATTCATTTAATTTTATTTAGGAAAGGGAATATTTAATCCCTTCCTCCTTTCTCCTTCCAGTTCTTATTTTCAGTGAGGTCTTCATGTTTCCTGTCATAACTCTGTCAACCATGATGTCTCAGGAACAAAGCTCCATTCATTGGCCAGAGAGTCCTGGGATTGTTCTGCCCATTGAAGGAAGCATGGAACCGTCGAAGGACGCAGTTCTCAGAACGTGTCCTCGTCATCTGGTGATGTTTGACTGTATTTCCCCCTACAAACATCTTGATATATTTACTTCTATTTCAAAAACTGCTGATACGTGATCTGAAGACTCCCTCATAACCTGACAAGAGCTGTTGGATGACATTAACCATTTTTATTCCTATTGACCTAAATGAATCCCCTGCCTCAGTTTCCAAGGTAATAACCAGGAAAACAGGTCACCTGTGTGTGAAGCCAGTACTGGGAACAAGGGATGACTGGTAACCCAGACCCAAAGACCTTTCTGCCCAGTCAGCCTCCTCCTGATTCTGACAGTGTCTCCCAATGGCCATTCTTCATGTCACTTATGAAAGGACACTTTAAATGTGGCTCTAAAACCTACACTGGCCAGGCGTGGTGGCACATGCCTTTAATCCCAGCACTCTGGAGGCAGAGGTAGGAGGATCGCTGTGAGTTCAAGGACACCCTGAGACTACATAGTGAATTCCAGGTCAGCCTGGGCTAGAGTGAGACCCTACCTCGAAAAACAAAACAAAACAAAGAAAAAACCAAAACAACAACAACAACAAAAACCCTACAGGGTTGGAGGTGGTAATCTTTCAGGATTTTAATCCGACTCATCAGAGAGGGACTCAGCCAAGAGATTCTACCCAGAGAGAACCAGGCTCAGACAGCTAAAGCGACATGAAGCATTCCTTCTACAGCTGCCAGGCCACAGATGCAACACCAAGCTCCAGACATCCCTCTTTGCTTTGTTTTATTTTTCGAGGTAGGGTCTCGCTCTAGTCCAGGCTGACCTGGAATTCACTGTGTAGTCTCAGGCTGGCCTTGAACTCACGGCGATCCTCCTACCTCTGCCTCCCGAGTGCTGGGATTAAAGGTGTGTGCCACCACGCCCTGAAAGACATAATTTAAATGCTGACAGAACTCTTATTATAATACATTATGCTGAAACGCTGATCCTTGTCATATTTTCTATGAGCTCTACCTTCAAAGAACAGACTCCCCTTTATTCAAAAGATCTGTCCCATCACCTTGCTAATGGGGACAATTCATTTAACCTGCCCTCCAAGTCTAGATAAGAAACTCAGTCCTATGCACGGGGTCCAGAGGGACTGGGCCCTCCCAGCTGGCACTCCCAACGTTTGATTCATTGACGAGAGTTCCACTTTCTGCCCACTTAGGGAAGAAGGACATTCCAGAGAAATTAAGTTAACCATTAGCCAAATCCCCCTGAGCTTCTGGCTTGGATTACATAACACTGGCTAATTCCAGAAGCTATGGAACAGGAAGCTGGCATTCTCTCAGATTTCCTTTGCAAGTCCTTCCACTCTCCTGGCCCCAGCTCCCTCCCAGCTCCTGGCCTCAACCACATGCGCCTCTAAACAGCGAACTACTCCTCGTTTACCATGGGAGGTGCTCAGGCCCACACGGTAGCACCCTGATTTCATGGAACACTTGCTTTCCGAGACTCCTGTGAAAGCTTTGTTGTGGATCATGCGCAGGGTTCAGACTTCCCGAGTGGCACTGGCAATTCAGAATGGATTTAGGGCTGGAGAGATGGCTCAGCAGTTAAGGCACTTGCCTGCAAAGCCTACCAACCCAGGTTCAATTCCCCAGTGCCCACATAGAGCCAGATGTACCTTGACACATGCATCTGGGGTTTTTTGCAGAATCTGGAGACCCTGCTATATACCCCTTCTCTCTCGTCTATTTCTTTCTACTTGCAAATAAATGAATATCAATAAATCAAATATTTTAAAAAGAATGCATTTAACCATTGTTGCAACTGACAGAATGTATTATTTCTGCTATTGAAGAAAACACCGAGGTAAGACAAGGTTTTGGGTAAAGCCCTGCTTCTCCTAGAATGAACAGTGGTATCGTGATGGCTTTATTCTCCAAGGATCCAGTCCTGGAGTTTCTGATCAGGTTTCAGATCAATGTAACAAATCAATGAAACTGATAAGATAGGTAGATGTTAGCTGCATCCGGGTGTGGAAGCCGTACTGGAAAATGGGTCCCCGAGACTCTAAAGGATTTGTGAGAACATGGGGGCCTGGTTTCCCAAGGAGGCGTATATCTGCTCTCTCAGAGTGTCAGGAGGAGATGGGTCAGCTCCAGGGAGTCAACAGCACTGTTTCTGGAAGGTACTTCATGCTATTGCACTTTTTGAGTAATTTTGCATTATGGATTTTCCCTACTCTTTTAAAGCCAGTTGGAAAAAAATGGACTTGGTGTGAAGGGCTATAAACACTTCAACATAATATTGTTTGAAAACTCTCAAGCTGTGATCCGATGTGATATAACCCAAGTGTAGTCTCCTCTTTTGCAATCCAACCAAAAACCTGGTTGTGAATCTTTCTTCATAATTTTAGAATTATGTGAAATAGGGTCTCACTATGTATCCCAGGCTAACCTACAATTTGCTATATAGACCAGGCTGGCCTTGAGCTTACCCAAAACCTTGTGTCTTACCTCGGTGTTTTCTTCAATAGCAGAAATAATACATTCTGTCATTTGCAACAATGGTTAAATGCATTCTTTTTAAAATATTTTATTTATTGATATTCATTTATTTGCAAGTAGAAAGAAATAGAGACACAAGAAAGAAGGGGTATATGCTTCTGTCTTCCCAGTGCTGGGATTACAGGAGTGTATCACACTCTGGCCCTATGACTTTGCTAAGGATGTTTTTTTTTTAAATATTTTATTTATTTCATTTATTCATTTTCAAGGAGAGAGAGAGAGAAAGAGAGAGAGAGAGAGAGAGCGCACCAGAGCTGCCACCTGGTGGGTCTGGCTTATGTGGGTCCTGGGGACTTGAACCTGGGGCCTTAGGCACTGGAGGCAAGTGCCTTAACCGCTGAGCCATCTCTCCAGCCCATTTTGCTAAGGATGTTTTTACAAAGTGGATATGAACAGAGAACCCAGGGCTGGGAGATGTCAGCCAGCAAAGGACTTGCTGTGTGCTTACTGACTAAAGACCCGGCCTAGTCTGATCCCCAGCACCTACATTAAAAATAAAAAGCTAACTGTAGTGTGCATGTTTATAATCTTGGCGCTCAAAGGCAGAGACAGATGAATCCCTGAGGTTTGCTGGCCAGCCATTCTAGCCTATTGGGTGAATTCCAGGCTCGTGAGGGACACTGTCTCACAAAAAAACAAAAAATAGGTGAGGTAGTCCTCTGGCCTCCTCAGGCACACTTGCTTTCACACTGGCACACACTCACACACAGCTGTCCTTATCACTTCATTCTATCCAGGAAACTTGGTCCCCTCATAGCTACTGTCTGTCACCCGTGCTGGAGACACTCCGTCACTACTCATCGGCTTGCCCTGAATAAAGTGGGGCCGAGCTTTTGGGGATCAAATCAAGCTATTGAAGAAAACACAAATCAGGCTTATTACTCAGTAGATTCCTGTGGACCCACGTGACCCTGACATTTTTTTTTTACACTCGCCTCCAATTTCCCAAGTTATTTTTGTTATTTCAAAATCCAACTCTTTATAATAAATTCATAGGCTGCCTGGGGGAAGCTCCATTCATATTCGATGCCTTCTCATCCAAGGACTCCTCCGGGATGGAAAGGTGGAGTTCTACCTCTCTGTCAGCCACTTGTGAACTTCCTGTATGGTAAGGACAAGCGAAGCCCCCTGGGGGAATGCCACACACATGGCAGGGAGAAATTCCTGCAAAGTGACAAAATGTGAATGGTGATAGTCTCCTGAACTGGCAGCACCTGGGTGAGCGGGAAGGAGCTCCTGTGTTTGTGGTGACAAAGTGACAATGCCCTTTATTACAGCAATGGCACCAGGCATCAATTTCAAATTGTCTTTAAATCCTCGATGGATGCTTAAATTGAGCACTGGGCCGTCTTCCTCTTTTCTCCCAGGGGTGATCAGTCATCTCCTTGCTAAATATCTGACCAAAGTCAGTTTAAGGGAAGAAGGTTTCTTTCAGCTTATAGTCTGTGCTTCGAGAGGGGAAATACGTAGGACCAGTCACTGAGTGTGTAAGCAATCATTAAAAGAAACACAGAAAGCTCAACTAAAAGCTGCTTTGCTTTTCAACTATTACCACGTGCTGACGATTTGGAGCGATGTCAGCTATGTATTATTCTTTCCCCTGAGCTGATCACTTCCCCAGTCAGCCGCCTCTCACATCGTCCACACACTGGGAGAGCTTTTCAGTAGCTTTCTTAGGAGGGATGAGCTTTTCAGTGAAAGTAATATATCTTTACTGTAGAACATTTAGGGAGATTATTTTAAAAAAAACTTCTGAGAGAATTAAAAATTAACATTAGGTCTGGGAGAGATGGCCCAGCAGTTAAGGCCCTTGCCTGCAAAGTCTAACGACCAGAGTTTGATTCCCCAGTACCCATGTGAAGCCAGATGCACAAAGTGACACATGCATCTGGAGTTCATTTGCAGTGGCTAGAGGCCCTGGCATGCCCATTCTCTGTCTCTTTCTCTCTCTCTCTCTCTCTCTCTCTCTCTCTCTCTCTCTCTCTCTCTCTCTGTTTGCAAATAAAGAAATAAACTATTTAAAAAATTAACATTAACTCCTCACTACCTCCTATCCACACTCCTTCATATCTGTGATGGTTAATATTGTCAACCTGTGAGGGGCCATCTCGATGAGGTTAGTTTCTGTGCAAGCCAGTGAGGAATCATCTTGATTAGGTTAATAAGGACCCACCTTAACCATGGGCAGCACCATTCCATGGGCTGGGGTCCTGGGCTGTATGAAAAGGGGAGAGATCTGTCTGAGCAGCAGCGTTCATCACTGCTTCCTCCCTCTGCTCAGTGTGAGCAACTGTTTCAAGCAGTCCCTGCCATGATGGACTGTCACCAGATGAAATAAACCTTCCTCCCTTAAACTGACTTTTGTCTGGTATTTTGTCTTAGCAATGAGAAGATAACAGATACAATGTCATTTCTATTTGGGGGGCGGCGGAGTTGTGAAAACACCATTTTACCATAAGCATATCTGATGCACATATACTTTATAGCATAAGTTAATGGCTGAAAGTTTAACTTTTAAAAAGATTTGAATACATATGGTCAAGTTGTTCCAGAGATGTCTACCTCCTGGGCTAGCATATCCCTTCGCCAATCTTAAACATTATCATGAAAACTAAATTCCAGCTAGTTGGGTCAAAATAGCATCCTTTTAAAATTTGCATCTCTTATAAGACTGCCTTAACTAATTTGCTTTTTACTGTATTACTTTTCTCATGAATTGCCTGTTTTTCATATCCTTGCTCATTTTTGTATTGTGACAATAATCCTTTGTTCACCAATTTACAAGAGTTCTAAATAGTTAACCAGCTGTGACTGGTTAACTTGGATACTTTTGTCCCATTAGGTTTTGTAGGGATTATTTTTCACGCATGCAAATAAATAAATAAATAGATAAATAAATAAATAAATAACTGTGAGGGGATCCAATCTAGGAATCTTCAATTTACAATAGACTTTACCCCAAAATTGCATTTTCCCACATTAAAAATATTTTTATGAACTTTTTTATATTTAGCTTTAAAAACATGAAATAGAATTTACTTAGACACACTTCTATCTTTTTATTATTATACTTCCCTTCTTGAGATTTGAGCCCAAACAATAGACCAACTGTCTTTCTTTGTTCTCTTCCCAAGGTTTCCCTGTGTCATATATATATATAATTTTATATATTTTATATATTTACATATATAAATGTCAAAAAAGCTTAGGGCCAAATTCCACCCAGTCTTTACATGTCAAATTTGAATCAACTCACCCCCTTGCTTAGCAAAATGAGAGCAAATACTGAGACGTGGAGCACGCCTACCTTGAACTTCTTTTCAGTGAGTAAACCTGGCTGCATTTTCTGATGTTCTCTGTACAAATGACAAGAAGCAGCCGGGCGTGGTGACGCACACCGTTAATCCCAGAACTCTGGAGGCAAAGGTAGGAGTTTGAGGCCAGCCTAGGACTACAGAGTGAGTTTTCGGTCAGTATGGGCTAGAGTGAGACTCTACCTCTAAAAGTAAATGAGATGACGAGAGAGACACACCTGGCAACATAGAGAGCTTTGCTTTTGTCGTTGGTAGTGGTAGCATCTGTCAGCCGTGAAAATGACTAGTGACATATTAATATCCACCAAGGGTTTTCAAGTAGAGTTGACTCTATAATAAAAACTAGCGTGTTTTCTTAGGCTTGTTTAGATTAGAAGTACATTCCAGAAGCCAAGAGGGCTTCACACACCACGTGATGTCCCTATGCTGCTCCACTGGCTAATCCCATTTCTGTCCGGGAAGAGAGCTAGTGGAAGAAATAGGACGGCCCTTGCAGCCAGACCTGTCTCCCCAAGATAGGGCACCTGCTCATTAGGGGAAGTGGGGAGACAGGAAAAGCACATTTTTTTCTTGTTTTCAAACAAAACTGGAGCCTGGGAAGAAAAATGACTGGCTATCAAATAAGATTTGGATAGCAATTTACAAATCCACCCCAAAGCATCTAAAATGCAATCAGGAGTCAGAGGTAGGAGAATGGCCCTGAGTTCAAGGCCCACCTGGGGTTACAGAACAAGCAAGTTCCAGGTCAATGGGCTAGAGACCCTACCTTAGAAAAGGAGGGGGCTGGAGAGAAGGCTCATTGATTAAAGGCACTTGCTTGCAAAGCCTGGCAGCCTGGGTTCAATTCCCCAGTACCCACCTAAAGCCAGATGCACAAAGTGGCACATGTGTCTGGAGTTTGTTTGCAGTGGCAGGAGGCCCTGGCACAACCATACTCATATTCTCTCTCTCTCTCTCTCTCTCTCTCTCTCTCTCTCTCTCTCTCTCTGTCTGCCCATTTCTCTCAGTTTCTATCTCTCAAATAAAAGTATATTAAAAATTAAAGTATCAAAGAACAGCTCATAGTCCTTTCTGCCAGAAGGACTGGACTCCCAAGGGGACCAGAAGTGATAAGTTCCATTAAGGGGAGAGAACGCAGCTCCAGGAACAGAGGAGCAGGGAGTTGATCCCCTCAATCCTTGACACCTTTAGATCTTCATAAGGTGAGGAGGGTGCCAAAGGGAAGCCTTTCATCTCCTTGAGGGAACAGGATGTTGAACTACCAAAGATGGGACAGAAAGAACCTGAAAGCTGGAGGATGGGGAGGAGGGCCTTGAAACTCCGGCATCCAGACATGACAGACCATTGCACTTGAACTCAGAGCAGCTGTGGTATCCTGAAGGAGCCCACGTTCTGCCATAGATAGGGGAGGGAGGGGTTGGGAGTCACTCTCATCCCTCATAAGCAAATGACAGTTGAAGGTTGCCGTGGGAAGAAGGGGTTATTCTCCTCTGTGGCTCAGCTAGCAGTAAGAGACAAGAAGAAACTTGTGTGATGGTGCACTTCTTTAATCCCAATACTTTGGAGGCTGAGGAAAAGGATCACTGAAATTGAGGCCAGCCTGGGCTACAGAGTGAGTTTCAGGTCAGCCTGGGCTAGGGCTAGAGCTAGAGGGAGACCTTCCCAAGGACATGGGGACCAGGGACGATGTGCACTCGTCTCTAGTATTTAGGGGAAGGGAGAACCCAGTACATAAAGCAAGAGGGAAAAAAAAAAGCAAACTTCTTTTTGTTTGTTTGTTTTTGTTTGTTTTTTCAAGGTAGGGTCTCACTCTAGCCCAAGCTGACCTGGAATTCACTCTGTAGTCTCAGGGTGGCCTTGAACTCATGGTGATCCTCCTACCTCTGCCTCCCGAGTGCTGGGATTAAAGGCGTGCGCCACCACACCGGCTAAAAAGCAAACTTTTTAGATGCGTATTTCATCAACAGTCATTCCTTCCCAGTGTCAGGCAAGGAAGCCACTTCATGAAGAAAGACATGTGTTTTCTCAGCCTTGACAGTTCCCCCAAATGTTCCATGTTCCTGGAGATCTCTGAACATTTAGGTCTCTGGTCTGTTCGCCAGGACTGTTCTTTGTTTATTTCGATTTTCCTCACTGGGCTAATTCCCACCACCAGCCCTTCCAGATCCAATGCAGGCCTTCCGTCCATCTTCACACCTAGGATGTGTTAGTTTTTATCTCTAGATCAACCACAGTCTGATCTACGGTGATCCTCTGTTCAGGTTGGTCCCAATCCAAGGGCAACCGTGAAGGCACGGGTGTGCATATGTTTCATTCAATAATCTACATAACCCTGAGCAAGTGCCCATTTAGCTCTAAGGAGAGGGAGGCTAGGTGATTCTAGAACCTATCAAGTTGGCAATTAATATGAATCATGGGGCTCTTGAAGGTGATTTCTTGTAAAACCTAACAGTCTGGGGTCAATTCCCCAGCACCCACGTAAAACCAGATGCACAAAGTGGTGCATGTATCTGGAGATGGTTTGCAGGGGCTGGAGGCACTGGCACACCCATCTTCTCTCTCTTTCTCTCTGCTTGCAAATAAATATTAACCCTCGTAGAGAAACTTCTAACTGGAGAATGGGTTGTTCTGATGTCTGGGTGATGTGGGAAGAGAGCTGAAAGTGTGTATAACCTTCTCTGAGTCCCTGACAGTGGTAAGGGCGCCCTCACATCCAGGGTTTTCTCCATGCACAGACCTGGAAGTTCCTAGACACCCCCTCCTAGCTCATATTCTGGGGAGTGCCCTGACATTGGAACACTCTGCTCCCCTCCAGACCATTCTTGAAAGGTGGCTCATCCTTCTCGGTGGTGGCTGTGCTCACCGCTGACCTTGGAATCCGACAGAAAGACTGATGAGATGGAGAGAAAAAGGTGAAATCACCATGACTGCCTCATCCATCTTGGGTTCCTTAAAGTCCTCAGGACTCGGGAGGATAGCAACAATATACACAAAAGGTCACACTTCAACGATCGCCAGAGTCCTTCCTGAGGAGTTCTTCCCTGATCAAGCCCCACACAGGCTGGCCTCAGAGACTCACCTGCTCGGGCTGAGTGGGGTAAGGCTGTGAAGACTATAGTTTAAGGTGAAGGCCAAGGATACAGACATCTGGTCGACCTAGTGTGAGGCTAGCGTCAGCCATCAACACTTCCCTTCTGTGAAGCTGGGAGATCCAGGGTGTCCTTATAGGGTTGTGGTTTGGCTTCAGTGACCTTTTTTTTTTGTCCATAATGAGTTACATTGTTTAGTGGGCCAACAATGAGTTGTTATCCCCAGTTCCTCATTGCTCCCCTCCCCCATCCCCAGTCAGCTGGATATCCTCCACTGTGGGCCGTCTTTATCAGTCTTTGTGGTAGGGGACCATGGATAGCCTAGTCTTCAGCCAGGTTCTCCTGACCCAAGTGTGTTGTTACTGAGGGTTTCCAAGTCTCTGATAATCTCCCCCACCACGGCTCTCACAATCTTTCCGCCCCCCCTCTTCTGCTCAGTTCCCTGAGTCGTGGTGGGTGGCTTCAGTGACTTTTAAAAAATTGTGTGTGATGTGGTGTGTGTGTGCATGTGTGAGTATACGTGGGAGCTTGCACGGAGAGGTCAGTTGCAAACCTTGGATGTTATCCTCAGGAAAACCATCTATATTTGGCTTGAAGCTCACCAATCAGGCCAGACTGGTCAGCCAGTGAGTCCCAGGGATCCTACTATCTCGGCCTCTTCAGTTGTGGGATTCTAGACGTGTGCCACCATGCCTAGCATTTTACATGGGTTCTGGGGATTTGAATTCAGGTCCTCATGCTTGTGCAGCAAGCTTTGCAAACCATTCATGACGCATCAGCATGGGACTCCTTTCCGGGTATTTCCATCTACCCTTAGGAAGCCACACCATGGACACATAGTATTCATGTAAACTAACTTGGGAGCCCCTGTAAGGATTAATTACACTCCTTAATGTGTAAGTGGTTGTCATATAGTAGGTCTTAAAAAGGTTAGTTCTGGGCTGGGGAGATGGCTCAGTGGTTAAGGTACTTTATGGCAAAGCCTGATGCCCTGGGTTCTATTCCCTAGTACCCAGGTAAAGCAAGATGTACAAAGTGGCAACATTTGTCTGGAGTTCGTTTGCATTGGCAAGAGGTCCTGATGTGCCCATTTCCCTCTCTCTCATCCTCTCTCTCTCTCTCTCTCTCTCTCTCTCTTTCTCTCTCCTGCCAAATAAATAAATAAATAAATAAATATTTTTAAAATGTTAGTTCTTACATGATTGGAATAAGATTTTACCACGATGCTATGATTAGGATTCATTCTTGAAGGAAAACCTTAACTCCGCTCGGGAGGAAGCCTCCTCCTTCCACGGCCCCTCTGTTTAGAACGGGCTTTTCCTCTCTTGCCACTTTCATTCAAAATATCCGTGGCAGTGCTTCGGAATATTCCAACACGTCCTCTTGACCTCTATCCATAAACAGCCTTTCTCACAATGAGATGCTACAAGTTCAGGAGCTTTGCTATTTTCAACAAAGAATTAATTGCAAAGTAATTAAGTTTAGAGCAAGGGAATAGATGAACTCTGTCTATCATCAAGGGACAGTGTGGATGGTGACATAATGATACAAGGAGACTGTGCTTTAGACACACACACACACACACTCTCTCTCTCTCTCTCTCTCTCTCTCTCTCTCTCTTCTTTAAAGCACACAAAGAAACCTCCCATCACTACTTATATTGACAAGATCAATCTAAGCTGCTTACATAAGCACTTAATTTTTTTCTCATTAAGTCGTAGGGTTAAGGGTTTTACCCTCATCGTCCATGGAAGTGGTGTTGGGTTTTCACCTTGGAAAGTTCTCTGAGATCCTCAAGTCCACTGACAGACCCGGCACTAAGATGTGTTCTAGAAATACACATCAGTTTCATTGCTGGCCACAGTCTCCACATCCTTCAGGAACACAGACTAGAGAGCCTGGAGGGGCTCATCCTTCCCTCTGCCTTAAAGGACCAGAGTTCACAATTAATCACCAGGGGCTCCAGGGTGGGGCGGGCAGCTTAAACGGGGGACAGTCACAAGCTTGGAGGCTTAATCTGCTTAGTAGAGATTAAACTGAAGCCACCCTTACATTCTCCCCAGTTGTCCTAGGGACCCAGGGGGTGCCAGCTCTCACACACATCCTCCCTCTCTGAGGATGGGAGTGGGGAAGCCTGGGGCGTAAGATGCCTCTGTACCCTTCTTTGACTATGATTCATGCAACAAACTGCCAAACAGCACTTGTATGTGAGACACGCCACCTGGAACTCATGAAAAGGAGGGAACGAAGGAATGAAAAGAAGGAGGGAAAGAACTATGGAGAGGAAGACTGGAGGGAAATATACAAAATATTGACCAATCTTGTTTCTAGCACTTCCCACCTTTCTCCTTTTGTGTGCTTTAGGTTTTTCCTAGCAATGAGTGTTGCTTGGCTTTTACAGAGGGTTTAATAAAAGGTCCTTGATTTTGATTTTTTTGTGGAGCCTCTTAAAAAAACAACAACTCGAAGTTTCAATTAAATGTGTATTAAAAACCCTCCCTACCCTCAAAGAATTTTGCTCCGGACTCTAAGCAACCTGGCTTATGAGCCTGACTCCAAGTATGGATGGGCAGAGTGTGAAATTCAGGCACTTTTCAAAGTTGTGTCTATGTGGGCTCCTTTCGGGGATCCCCTCATGGTTTCAGGTTGGAGGTAAGTTGGAGGGGAAGCCATGGCTGTGTGTGGTTGCAAAGAAAGAAGGGTATTACCTTCCGGTCTTTTAATCTCACCCATCCTGAGAGCTGTTGTCACAAAGCCTGGGCGTCTCCCTTAGAGGGTGGGGCCAAGAAATACTAACAATCAATAGACCAAGCTGGGCCCATGTCCTCTCTCTCTGTCCCTTCTGAGTGCAGAAATCCACTGGGTTTGGCTTAAGGAAGCAGGACCTTCTTGTTAGAAAAGAGCTTGCAAACATGGCCAAGGCCATGCAGAAGGGTGCTCACTCAGAAGAGGATGTCAGGGACCTCACACCAGGCCTGGTTGGCTAAGCATCCCTCCCTCCAGCGGGGTCCAGCAGTGGCCTGAAGTCCTCCTTCTCTGTATCCGCATCCCTTACTCTTCGGGCTCTGGTGGCCAAATGAGCATGGGAGTGACACCACACAGCTCTTGTGGCTGACCTACCTGCTGTCCACGTGACTATGAATGAGTTTAATGAATTGAGATTCCACTCCACCTGGGGCTCTGTGAGCCCAAGACTTGCTCCACAGATACTTTAAGGTCTCAAGAAGTTTTGTGTGTGTGTGTGTTTTTTTTTTTTGCTTTGTGCTTTTTTTTTCTTCTTAGCAAGACATTCCTCACTCTAATATTTTCGAGCCCCCCCCCCAAAAAAAAAGAAAAATAAGGCAAAGAGAAAGAGGGGTTAGTTCCCCACCTACACAGTGAAAAAACCTGGGCAGTCTGCATCTCCTTATTTCAAATGATCTAAAACATGGGCCATACCAACCAGTCTTATCTGAAGGCTGAGCTGGTTTTAAATGCCAAATATGGAATTTTGATCCAATGTGGAAAATGAGGCAAAACTGAAATGAACCCTTGCTTGAGCTTTTCCTGCAATTTCTGTGGACTGGAGTTTGGCTTTAAAATTTTCCACTCATAATTTCCACTATCAATTTGTAGGCTATCACCACAAGTATGTTTGCCACGATGACCCTGTGATTTCTGAACAGTTACTTAACAGCAGTGTGATTTAATCAAGGGATTCAACAACTGTGGGGGCCAAAGGCCATAAAATGAACAAACTTAGACAGGCAGGAATGCCTTCAGCATGTAATTATTAGAAGAGAGTCAAGGACGTCTTATGAAGTCAGATAGGAGGTGATGGGAACGGCTGTCTTCCTCAGTATTTAAGCTCTTACAAACAAGCTTCCCATCAGGCTTAGAATAAAAAATGAACCCCATTCCCTCTCACCAAACCATGAGTTTTCACTTTTCATCATTATTTGAGGGCTGAAGAGATGGCTTAGTCAGTAAGGTGCTTGCTTCGCAAGCATGAGGACATAAGTTTGGATCCCCAGAACCCACCTAAATACAAGGCATAGTGGTGCATGGCTCCATCCCAGGACTAGGAAGTCAGAGATAGATGGATCACCAGAGAAGTTGGGTAGCTAATGTAGCTGAATCAGTGAACGCTGAGCTCAGTGCGAGACACTGTCTCCGTAAATGAAAGTGAGAGTAAGTGAGCCAGATATTGGATATTGGATATTGACTTCCAGCCTCTACATGCACACATGTACTTAACACACCTAGGAATACACACACACACACACACACACACACACACACACACACACACGCACACACGCACGCACACCACATACCCCAAAATGATTAGAAAAAAAGTAAGCATCCATTCTGTTCTGTAGACTTTAGAATTAGGAGAAGCGGGAGCCGATTCCCCTAAAGAGAAATGCAATCTGTTTGCTTAATGATCCTACAAGGAGCTGGCTAGTAAGCATCAACTCTCTGAGAAATAATCAAGCTTTGCTATGGTGTCGCATCTTTCTCCAAGGAGTGCCAAGCATATTAGAGATCTACCTAATTAATCCTCCTAGGGTCCCCAGGTGGGAGGAGGTGACAGGTACCTGGGAAGTTCATGAGAACCTCCACGTGTCTCGGGCAAGGAAACAGAGCGTGTGGTGACAAGTGTACACTCCTAGCTATGTAGGTCTTTGTGACCTCAGAGCACTTCATCATCTCACTGAAGTGTCAATCAAGTTGGATGCTCATGGCAGGATCTGTGACTGGGTGCCTGTACCCCCCAACTTGGGCTCATGGAGAACGGCTTAGTGGGAATGCCAACGAAGGATCCCACAGCTCCTGACTTGGCTTGGTTGTCTCCCCAGCACCCATCACATGGATATCTCAAATTTTCCACTTCCTAGTTGACAGCCTGCCATCAAGTGGCACGTGAAGCCTGGTGCCCGATTTTCTTCTAAGATTGGGTTGCTGAATATGTATTCATTGCCCACCACTCTGTGGGTGTTTATGGGGTATTTGATTAGGAAGGACTAGCGTAGTCAGAGAGGGTCAGGGGCTTTGGATAACCTGTCTGGGTAGCTCCTGTCCAGACAGGCTCTGAGCCTAGATCTGTTGTATCACGAGAGATCTAAACCTGCAAGGATTTGCCCTGCTGCCCGGAGCGGAGCTTGGCTTTATTTTTAAACATTCCATTGGCAGAAGTCAGCTTGCCATGGCCACAAACCCTCCCTAGAGACAGAGGCTGATAGCAACGTCTTGATCAATAACTGATGAGCTGGAAGATGAGTTCCTGCACAGGGGGAACAAACCTCCACGTTAAAGCCAAAGTCACACACTTCCTGAACCTCACGCCGGGCTCTCTGGGGCTTTAGGACTCTGCTAAAGTCGTTTCCCCCCATGAAAGAATAGCCCTTAAGAGAAAACAGGGTTGAAAGAATGAGCTCTTTGCCTGTAGGATGAATGACATTTTCTGACCTGTTGCAGTGGTAGTTTCTGATTCTTTTTTTTAAAAACCTAGCTCCATAGAATGTTATTTGTTCTTGTTTGTAAGATACTAATAAAGCTTAGAAAACAGAGGTATAGATGTGCTCCGGGGGAACATGCCACTTTGCTTGACACTGGAACTTACTAGGTCAATCAGATGGCTTTCAGGTGGTGTCAGAATCTGTGGGTCTTTGTCTCTAGAAAGGAGACCAGCTACTGATGTCCTCTTTAAGGGGTCTTATTGGCTGTTGTAGAGGGCCACCTTGCTTCCAATCCCCTGCAGTAACTCTCATCTCCTCTCTGAATTCCAGCTTATCCCTTATTTAAGGAAACATTCACACTTCTCTAGTTTGTGCATGTGTCCTGGTGTATGCATGTGTGTGTGTGTGTGTGTGTGTGTGTGTGTGTGTGTGTGTGTTGCAAACAAACACCAGATGCATGTGTCACTTTTTGCATCTAACTTTACATGAGTGCTGGTGAATTGAACCTGGGCAAGCAGGCTTTGCAAGCAAGTGTCTTGAATGGTTCAGCCCCTGTCCACCTTTTTTGAGACAGGGTTTCTAACTGGCTGGAAGCTCGCCCAATTAAGCCAGTGAGCCTCAGGGATCCACCTGTCTCCGCCTCCCCAGTATTGGGATTACAGGTGCATACCATGTCAGCTGGAGTTTGTATGTGAGTTCTGAGGATGCAATGGAGGTCCTCATGCTTGTGACACAAGATCTTTACTGACCAGGCCATATCCTTGACCCTCCTCTAGCGATTGTCTTTTAAGTGGTCTATGAAACCTATCCCCAGGGCCACTCCTTACTTGCCTTCTCACGGAAATCCTCCTTTCTCATAGCTCTGCCCAGTTCACAGCTCATCCCTCCCAGGAATATCACCCTCCTCTCTCAGTCCTGCCTCTCCTGGTCTAGAACGCTGAGGCCCACACTCAGTTCTTCTGAATCAGAATCTGGTCTTGATGAACTCCGTGTTGTAGTCAGCTTTCTAGTTGCTGCGCAGAAAGAACCCAAACAAAAGCAGCTTATGGAGGAATGGGTTTATTTGGCTTACGGACTCAAGGAGAGACTCCATCCTGGCAGGGAAAACGATGGCATGAGCAGAGGGCTGGACATCACCTCCGCCACAGCACTGCAAACAGCGGCAGGAAGGTGTGCCAAATACTGGCAAGGGGGAGCTGGCTTAGAACCCCCATAAGCCCACCCCCAACAACACAGATTCATTGAGGTTGTAAAACCCAAACTGCCATCAGCTGAGGATCGATCTATCAGAACACATTCATTTGTTTGTGGGGGACACCTGGATCAAACCATGACGCTCCGCAAACCCACAGAGTGTCTAAGGAGCTAACTGCACGCACACTTAGCATCTCTCTATATGCAGTGTGCTCACACTAACCCTGGACTCCTTGACGCGAGGTTATGAGCTCAGGTTTTCTGAGGGTGGACAGCTCATCTCTGGTGTGATACTTTGCCTTATCCCAGCTCTGAGAACAAGGGGAGCCCTCTGGGTGATTTGGGGTGACTGCTTAGTTGAGCCCTTTCTAGGTATCTCCCTCTTCTTCCTCTTCCAAATAACAAAACAGCATTTTCTTGCCACCCAAGGGGCATTCAACTTTGGCTTAATATTATAAATTGAGTTTCGTCGTCATATGTCTCTGTACGTCCCAAGGTGGGTGGGGGGACACTTAGAAATAGCTACTATTGATACAGACAGCCCACAGAGGAGGATATCCAACTGATCGGGGATGGGGGGGAATTGGGGAATTGAGGATAACAACTCATTATTTGCCCACTAAATAATGTAACTCATTATGGACAATAAATATATATTAAAAAAAATAAATAAATAAAATAAAAATTAAAAAAAAGAAATAGCTACTATTGTATAAAATCTATGAAAACATTTTTCATAATATTTGCACAAAAGCCTTTTACCTAACTCCCCAGAATTCCATAGAAATTCTGACCCCCCCATTCCCTTCCAGCCCTGAAATGTCTTCACTTTCTCCCCCTTCTCCCAGGCACAGCAGGGAAGTGTGGCCAGGTCTGTTTGGTATTAGAGTTAGCATTATTTATATCCTGGAGGCCAGGCTTGTTTATGCGGTCGAATGGTGCAGGGAAGGAAGGATCAGGAGCTCTAACCCTAACGGGGCATCCAGGGCTCAGGTTGAAAACAAGCCCTGATGAAAGGCGTGACCCCACGAGCCACAGAGAGACACCCCATGCCTTACAGGGCCCAGGCCTTGACGCCATGCCAGGCAGTGGGCAAAGGGACCCAAGAGCAGGTAGCAGAGGACACCACCATGGAACATTGCTTCCTGTTTCTTCCCATAGCGTCATGGACTCCATATAAACTCAACTTTCAACTATGTTTAGGCTTGTGATGTTATTTTTAAAAATTTTTATTTATTTGCAAGCAGAGAGAAAGGAGAAAGATAAAGAAAGAGGTTATTTTTTTCAGCAGCAGTAATAAATATCTACTCGTTCACTGAGATTGTACTATGGATCAGATATTTTACATGCAGACTCCACTGAATTCTATAATGCCTAGAAGTTGTATCTTTCTCACTTTAGGGGAAATTTCATAGTAGTAAATAACAGGCCAGGTATGAACAGACAGGTAGGCTCGCTGGGCTCTGAAAGCTCTCAGTTTCCCTTGGGTCACCCTGCCTGGGCACCTGAGGCTGAGGGTTCTGGTAAGAAGCTATTGATTGATCATGTGTCTGTTAATTTGGTATTTTTACCTTATTTCCCTGTATCAGAAACCCCGAAAGGCATGTGTGGTTTTGGAATCCAGCTCCGATTCCCAATTTTGCTTGTCTGCATTTAGGAAGACAGACTTCTTTTTTAAAAATATTTTATTTATTCATTTTCAAGCAGAGAGAGAGAGAGAGAGAGAGAGAGAGAGAGAGAGAGAGAGAGAGAGAGAGAGAGAGAGAGAGCGCACCGGGCCACCACCTTGTGGGTCTGGCTTATGTGGATCCTGGGGAATTGAACTCAGGGCCTTAGGCACTGGAGGCAAGTGCCTTAACCTCTGAGCCATCTCTCCAGCCCTAGGAAGACAGACTTCCTATGTGAAGAAGGAGATGACTCAGGGGTAAAGAAAGTGATTTCTGCACAAGCATGAAAACTTGAGTCTGATCCCCAGAACCCACATAAACGTCAGGCGTGTTGGCGGCACACCTTTAATCCCAGTGCTAGGGAGAGAGACAAAGGCGTGAAGACCTCTAGGACTCACTGGCAAAATCAGTGAGTTCTAGGTTTAGAGAGAGACTCTTTATAAAAACCAGATAAGGTGGAGAGTGACCAAGGTAGACTCTTGATGTTGACCTCTGGTCCACACGCATGTGTGCACAGGTGCACCAGCACCCACACACATACTTATGGCCATATTCATACAAACTTGCCTACATACACGCACGCACACACACACACACATACCATACATACATACACATGCCAAAAAATGTTGAAAAAGAAACTTGTCATACAAACAGAACAAGATTGCAGATAAATACCCTTTCTTGAATCCTGAATATTCAAGTCACCCCACTAGGACAGTAACTAGTGGATGAGGGAAGCCTGTGAAAAGCCTGGTGGTCATTCCATCACCTTATTTGGTCACATTCTCATAGTTCTGTCCTAGGAATGAGAAGACCATGGTGTCCCGTCCCCCCTCCCCCCAAAAGGCACTGGTCTTCCTACTGCCCATTGCCAGCCACAGAGGAGAGAGAGAGAGGGTTGAGAAACCTCCACCCCACTAAGGGCAGGATGCCCACGAGCAGGACCTGGAGATCTGTCAGCAGAAAGGGACCCCAGAATTGGTCCCTCCAACTCTATCACTGGTGGAAGAGAAAGGGAAGCTTCATGTTCATTGACAGAAAGTGGGTGCCAACACTAGAATCCCCAGGCTGGTTTTCCTTCACATTGTTAGGGTTTCATGAGCCCAGCTTAGCAGTTCAGCATGGGCAAAGGTGTCACACAAGGCTGGAGAGATGGCTCAGCGGTTAAGGCACTTGTCTCCAGTGCCTAAGGCCCCGGGTTCAATTCCCCAGGACCCACATAAGCCAGACCCACAAGGTGGTGGCCCTGATGCTCTCTCTCTCTCTCTCTCTCTCTCTCTCTCTCTCTCTCTCTCTCTCTCTCTGGATCTCTGCTTGAAAATGAATAAATAAAATATAAAAAAAGGTGTCACACATGGGCTGTGTCTTTATAATCGCCTCATAAGGATGGCTCACTCCTGTGACACTTTGTTTACCTCCCAACATACCTCCAGGCCATCAGTAGCTGTCATTTCTCCTGGAGTGAGTTATTGATCTCCATTTCTTCATCCCGGTCTGAAACAACATCCTCCCGCAGATCTGGGACACTATTTTTCTTCCTTAACTGCCAACTTCTTTTTGGCCCAAACAGTTGCCAAACCAGAGCAGGTGATCAATATGTATTTATTAAATAAATGCATAAGTAATGAATAAACGTTAAAAAGTGGCCTATAGTACTCAAGAAGACGGGCTGCTTTGGGCAGCAATTAATTAAAACCAACTGGAATAAGAGGGGAAAGAGGGTGAGCCTTATTGCCCATGGCTGCGTCCAGCCTCCCTTGCAAGCCAGAAGAGTCTTTCCTTGGAGAAGAACCACTCTATGCCAGAAGAGGAGGCCAGGCTGAGGCCCACCTGGTCTCAGGAGGATCTGTCCCTGGTCCTTATCATTCTTTTCTTACAAAGCTTTGTTTTGTGGAACCTAAATTCTAGATAAGGGCTGGAGGGGATGCTCTCTCTCTCTCTCTCTCTCTCTCTCTCTCTCTCTCTCTCTTTTGGTTTTTTGAGGTAGGGTCTCGCTCTAGCCCAGGCTGACCTGGAATTCACTATGTAGTCTCAGGGTGGCCTTGAACTCATGGTGATCCTCCTACCCCTGCCTCCCGAGTGCTGGGATTAAAGGCATGCGCCACCATGCCGGACCAAAATAAATAAATAAATAAATAATAGATAAATAAATAAATAACATGTTTTTTTTTTTTTT
>PVHP010012876.1:0-42037 GCA_004024765.1 Zapus hudsonius
TTGAGCTGCCTGCTGAGGGTACATAAAATACAGAATGGGAAGAAGTTAGTTATAAATACCAGCTTAGACCATGTGCTCAGTTACAGAAATAAACATTATAATTGTCATGAGTGTCTCTGGCAAATTTTCTCAATATTGTTTATGGAATTGTACTCATATATTAATATATGTTTATTTCCTCTCTATGCTTACTATACACTATGATGTCAATTGAGATAATATCAGTAGTTAAGTGTCATTAAATCTGTAGTTTAATATATAAATTATTAGATACCTGAGACTAAGCATTTAAGAGACATTACCATATTTGGGGAAAAGAAAAGAGAATTCCCTTTTTCATTTGGGAGAGATATATATCATTGAGGGTGGAATTCAGACCTCGTTACTGTCTTCATTTTGAAATTTAGCATGATATAAAGAGATATGTTTCAGTGTAAAATTGTCATTTGTCTTGTTTAAATCATGAGAGTTTTTGTGCATCATATCTGTGATGGTTAGGTTTTGTTGTCAACTTGATATTTTTAATTATCTTAGGTAGGTCTCTGAGTATGTTTACATGAAGGCAGCCTCTCAGCAAGAGGCAGAATGTGAAGAAGTTCAAAGAAGCTAGAATTAAACATCCTTTCCTGTGTGGAGAGTGCAGGAAGAAAATTCTAGAGACTAAGGAAGCCATTAAGTCTGGGAAAGGGTTGTAAGACCCCACCATAAGGCTATTTAAACAGGAAGAGATTCTCTCCTTGGCCCTCCTGCCTGTTCCCTGTTTTGTGTGTGTGGTGTAGGTGATGGGTTTTTCTCTCTGCTCTGAACTGTGAAAGAGGGCCAGCCTTTTACTGTTATGGAACTTCCCCTGGATCTGTATCTTCAATAAATCATTTCCTCCTATAACTATGGCTGGTTTTGAAGATTCATCCCAGCAGTGTGTGGCTGACTATGACAATAACATACTTAATGTTTTTTTTTTTTTATTCACTGTTATATGAAAAGCATACCATTAGTATGAACAGTGTGATATCAGTTCTGAAAATATAGAAGAAACAGAATATTCTGTAACCACAATATAAGGTAGATTATATCCTATACACAGTCATTTTATAATCCACAAAGAAAATCAACCTGAAAGTCTTAAACAACTTTGAGTTGCAGTATTTTCAAAATACAATTATTTATGTATAAAATTAAATTCTTCTAAAACATTTACCAACAAATTTACTGTTTAAGAAAAAGACTTTTATTACTTGTACAGACATTTTCCTAATTGACCAAAGCCTATGGCTTACTCCCATAAAATTAAAATAAACCAGAATATTATAATGACTCATATGAAATTTGAAGCCTACTAATTTTTATAAGTTTTTGATATTTTTGCCGTATTAACTATGTCCTCATTGAAATCACAGTGCAATCTATTATGAAACCACTTAACAAAGGCTACAGTAATCAACATTTCTTCATAATATTGGTTCAAAATGAGCTTGGGAGATGGTTTAGCAGATAAGGTGCATGCCTTCAAAGGCAGTTTGATTCCACAGCACCCAAATATAGTCAGATGCTCAAAGGAGCACATGTAGCAGATGGAGGCTCTGGCATGCCAATTCTCTCTGTGTGTCTCTTCTCTGTATCTCCCTCGGCTTGTAAATTAAAAAAAATAAAAAATAGTTTAAAAAACTCATTACAAAACTCCAAGGTTTTTAATCAGGCTTTTTGGAAAGCTTTAGAATACAATAAAAAGTTACCCAAGACTTTTGGTAAGATAAACATTGGCTAATTATGAATTTTATATGAAGAAGTAGTTAACATAGGGCTGGAGCGATTGCTCAGTGGTTAATCACTTGCCTCCAGTGCCTAAGGCCCTGGGTTCAATTTCCCAGGACCCACATAAGCCAGACACACAAGGTGGTGGACCTGGTTCTCTCTCTCTCTCTCTCCCTCTCTCTCTCTCTCTTCTTGAAAATGAATAAATAAAATATTTTTAAAAGTACTTAACATAGCATTATGACTAAATGTCTAATTATTGGAATAATCAGAGATTAAAAACCAAAAACCAGCATATTTAAATTGTAATTATTTTTTTTTGATTTATTGCAATTATTTTCAAGGATTGGATTCAATTATAAATAACTGAAATGCATTATTTTCTGAGTTTTGACCTTAAGATATTAATTTCACTTGGTTGATGTAGGAAGGAACATAATCAATTATAATTTTAGTTCTTTGTAATTGAATCTTATATGCAAATTTCAATTCAGGGCTTCTTCTAAATCAAAGACAATAATATATGTCCATATTAGAATCTGAGAACATTATAAAGCATTTGGAAAAAAAGAAAATAAATTTTGTTTAGGACACATACCTCAATTCTATTTCTGAAGAATCTGGACCATTTTCCATATTGTCTTGATTAGATTGTTGTAGTTTCCCATTGACTTCATCACAGGAAATGTTAACACCAAGACATACTGTCAATGGATCTCCTGAACTCTAGACATACTCTTCCTTACCTGCATTGTGGAGGAGCAGTTGAATTTTAACCTGGTAGTCTGGATCAATCACCCCTAACAGCACTGTAACTTCGTTCTTATTCTGATGACTCAAGGGCATCAGGACTTCAAAATTTCCAGGGGAATTCTTACCTTCCATTTGAATACAGCATGCCTCCTGGCAAGAGCACTCCCTTCTTTGCAGCCAAGACATCTAGGCCAGGAGAGAGTAAGGTCCTCTGAACAAGATGCAAAAATTTAGTTAATGTCTCACTTGGGGTGATGTTAAGTGGTACCATTCTCATTTTCACCCATTGTATTATGGGCCCATAAATCCAGGATACAGGGAAACAGTACCACATATGAGGCACTGATTAAGAGCTCATACAACCTTCTGGAGAATGCTGTCCCATCCATTCAGGCCTTTGCCAAATCAGTATTATCACTATTTTTTAAAAGACAATCCTACCATTCTAGGCAGCTACATCAGCGTGGTGAGGCTCATCTTAATTCCAGTGAACTCCATGACATACTTGGCATACTTCCTTAGCCTTGACTGAGTTCTTTCATCAGAAACAATGCTGTGAGTTACACAGTGATGATAGATAGAAACAACAACAACAACAATGATAAAACACTAGGTAAGTCCATGGATGGTAGTTCTGGCAGAAATAATGTGTACAGAAATCACAAATCTATACCCAGAATAGGTGTCTATTCTAGGAAGGACAAAACATGGCCCTTTCCATGATGGAAGGGGTCCCGTGTAGGTAAACTGTCATCAAGTTCTGGCTGTCCATCCCAAGGAATGCTACCATATAAGGGGCTCAATATTGGTCTCTGATGCTGGTAGATCTGGCTTTCAGCCATAGATGTAGCCAGGTCAGCCTTAGTTAATGGAAGTCTGTGTTGCTGGGCCCATGCATCACCTGCATCTCTGCCAACATGACCACTTTGTTCCTGGGACCATTTGGCAATGACAGGAGTGACCAGGGAAAGAGGTTCACCACTAACCACAAAATGGGTCAGATTATTTATTTGTTTATGAAAGGTATCATCATAACTTGGAAACATTCTGATGAGCATTAATGTGGGACATAGATGTCTTCATATCCTTTGTTAATTTGGAGAGATATCTAAATACACCTTCCCAAAAAAAAGTCTATCAAAAAATTTTCATTGGTGCCCTTTCCAGGTCCTGGATAAATCAGCCAAATCATTGCCACCACCTGTGAATCAGTTTATAATCACACATCTGGCCATTATTTTCCTTGCAAGCAAAATGCACAATCACATATACTCACTGCCTGAAATGCTGCCCTTTGTGAAAATTCCCCTTAAGCAGAAACCCTCAGAGTTGTTGAAGAATGGGGCTGTAATGCTGCAGCTGTCCATTTGTGGGAGGTGCCTGCATAACAAGCTGAACAATGTACAAGCCATGCCCTAGTCCTCTCCTCAGTCAGTTATAGAGAACACCCATGATGCTGCAGGTACATGCTTTAGGACAGAAGGCATTAGAACAAGAGTAGCAACCAGAAGCTTTAGAGCAACTTACTCATGTAACTTACTTATTATTTCAGGGTATACACAACTTCCAGTGGATGGTGGATTGCTGCTGTGCAAGTCCAAAATTATGGTCTAGTGGGTCAGGTAACACACAGCTTATAATAGGCTGCTCAGCTGCCATGGTAACTTGATGCTCATTGTGGCCACTAAAGCCCAATAGGAAGCCAAGAGCTGTCTCTCCAAGCCAGTATAATTGTGAGCATATGATGACAGAGGCTTGCTGTGATTCACCTATGGGGATCTTCCAAAGGCTCCAAATAACTTCCCTTTCTGCCACTGACACTTCAAGCACCTTCCAGTATGCTGTGCATCATGACCCAAGTGTCAGAGCGGCCTGTACAGCAGCCTGGACCTTTTAAAGAGCTTTCTTTTGTTCTGGGCCACACTGCAAACTAGAAGCTTTCTGAATTACTTGATGTATGGGATTGGAGTGACACTCCCAAGTGAGGAATGTGCTGCATATCTTGAACGGATATTGAAATTAGTCAAAAGCTTTATATGCATTTGTTGATTGGATCATATGATTTTAGTTCTTGAGTCCATTTATATAGCCAATTATGCTTAATAATATGTGGATGTGTAACAACTCCTGCATCTTTGTCAAAAAAACTTGATAATAGTGAGTGATTTTTTTATGTGTTCCTGTACTTTGTTTGCAAGTATTTTTTTCATGTGTGTGTGTGTGTGTGTTACTATGTATGTTGAAGGTATATGGTGCACACATATGTGTGTACATATTGGGTAATATACTGAGAAGAGACCAGATGAGAATCTTGAGTGTCCACATCCATTGGTCTTGAGTGTTTCCTTGATATAAAGTCTCTTCACTGATTCCAGAACTTTGTGGCATTTTTGTGAATATACTTATGATCATTCTCTTAAATTTTCTGTCCAACATTTTATCTATTTCACTGTCACTTCAATCTGTCATAATTTTTGGAAGTGTTAATTTGTCTTGATTTTCAGGTTTATTATATTAATATAATTGGGGTTTTGGCATCTTTTGGATTTTGTTTGCCTTATCAGCTATATTCTTAGTTATATAGATAGATTATATTCTCAGTCTGGGAACACAAAGGTCCTGGTGTGTCCTGTATACTATTCCCAGAGTTGAATACTAAAAGGAAGACTGTGTATGAACAGAGTGAGATACAATCTCATCCATTATGAGTTGTCGAGAATATTCTATTCCCTCATAGGTGCTCCCATTGCATGGCTTTTCATAACTACAGTTAGAAGATATTTTACATTCTACAAACATCAGATATCCTTAAAAGCATTCAAAAATCAGTTTTAAAATGCTGGTGTTGGAAACCAAGTGAGAATATAGTCATAATTTTACACAAGATATTGCAAGAAAATCAGCCCAAGAATATGGCATAGTAGTAACAGTACTTGCCACAAACATGAGTGCCTGAAGCCACCTGAGTTCAAATCATCATGGCCCATATAAAGAGCTTCATATGTCTGTACACATCTGTAACACCAGTTTTGTGCAGGGCCACACCAGAGAATCAATGTAGCTCATGAGAACTATAGCTGCCATTCCAGAAAGTCTCACCAAGAAGGAACCATGCAGATGACAGATAGAAAATGGACACCTGATCTTCACCTTTGGCCTCTTAGCAAGTGACAGCACTTCTACACATGCCTTGGCATACCATCCACAAACACTACACAAGATATACTACATAAACACAGAAGGCACAATCATCAAATTATTGAATAAATGATCAAAATAATATTCAAGTAGATAGGAAAAAATTGGAAAGAAAATGTTTCGAAGAAGTGGAAATGGAAAAGAGAGAACCAGTAATATGTACTAAAATATATTATAAATATATAAATGATTCTCAAATGGAGAAAATGCAAATGTAAAGTAAATAGATAAATAGGAGATCTTGTATTTGTAAATTCTCAGGGTACAATTCAATATACAATTAATTATTGATCGTAGAGCTCATAAATAAATATAGTAGTTTTCTTGAATTGATATTGATGCTTTGCTTTAATTTTGATACTTAGGGTATGTGAAGATGGATAAGCAGCTAAAGGCACATGACTGCAAAGCCCATAACGCAGTTTCATCTATCCCTAGTGGGTATGCATATGTAACCTCACTAAAGCGGTCATGCTGTATGGCACAGCCAGGAGAACCCAAACTTCTGGGCTGAGTAGAAGCTTGTAAGCAGAAGTAAGAAACCTTGTCTCAAAGAAAGAGGAAGCAGAGTCCAGACATCTCAAGATTGTCCTCCAACATCCACATGCAGAGTAGTAGCATGAAAGGACCCATGCTACAGAACAAACACACACACCCCCACACACACCCCCCCACACAAATAAATAAATAAATAAAAATAAAAGAATTATCTGTTTATACTGCCTATTATTGTTGGTCTTGTTCCTAATAATATGGAGCTCTTGGTCAGGATAAATATATTACAGAAAGGGAGCTAATAAAATCTCTGAAAAAACAACAGCAATACATGTGTCATTTCCAGAGGCAGACAAGTCTTTTCATTTGTGGTAATAGAGCTTAACTTAAAATGCAAGAATAGGAAACATAAAAGCAGCTAAGTATGCCTAAAACACAAGTATGAGGACTTCTGTTTGTGAATAAATAATATTCATATTTCAATATTATGATGAATAAAAATATACCATGGAATTTCAAGTAAATACCACAATCATATTTGAAAGCAGAAATGTATTAAAAACATAGAAAAGAATAGAATGTCATAGCAATTTCTTGATAAAAAAGCTATGTGATTACAAAATGCCAATTTAGATGATAGATGAGAATCTGAACACTGAATTCATTACAGTGTGATTCTGTGTTAAAGTTTTCTTAGAATTTTGAATTTAACAATTTGATTCACCAGAGAATGAAGAAGTGAGAAAATGCAATCTCACGGGAAACTCCACTTTGATTGTGGGCTTTAGATCTTGGCCCTGTGTTTGGGATCTATATTGCATATTCTTCCTTTGATCTCTGCCTGAGAAGATGGCTGACAACACACATAGCCTGTCACGTGAAAAGTATCAGATAGGCTTGCCAAAAAGTTGAAATTCAAGATAGAATTATCAAACCGGTATTTTCCAACTCTGCTTTATCCAATTAATATGTTTTAAAAGACTAAGTGCACAAATAACAATATTAGACAAATAAGTATAGATTTTTTCCTCTTGTATTAGACCTTGTTATAATAGTATGTTTATAATTATGCAACAATGGTGCTCAAAATAAGTCAAAAGTGCAAACAAATAAACATTTAGTATAGAACACAACTGCCAAAACTGAATAAGAGCTTTTGAAATTTATGATAGGAAAAGTAAACACTGAGCGTAAAGTGAAACAAAATTAAAAAAGCAAAATTCAAAGCACAATTAATTTAATAATTCATATCTTAATAGAGTAAAATACTGATGCTAAATATGTTGCTTCATTAAAGGGACCATAGGATTAGTCATTTCAGTGAAAATTTTCTGGTAGTTGAAATTATAATGTAGTCACATAAGATATTCCTTTTTTCTTCATTTTTTTATTGTCCATAATGAGTTACATTATTTAATGGGCAAACAATGAGTTGTTATCCCAGTTCCCCAATGGCCCTCTTCCCTGTCCCCAATCAGCTGGGTATCCTCCTCCGTGGGCCATCTGGATGAGTCCTTGGGGCTGGGGACCATGGATAGCCTAGGAATCAGCCAGGTTCCACAGGCCCTAGTATGTTATTACAGAGGGGGTCATGTCTCTGGATAGTCTCCCCCACCAAGGCTCTCAAAATCTTTCCACCCCCTCTTCCACTCAGTTCCCTGAGTCCTGGTGGGTGAGTATTAAGGCTGTTCTATTGTTGAGGACTTAGTGGTCTCTGTACTTCTGCTTTAGGTTGTGTCAAAAATCTGTCTCACTGGCTTATCCTTGTTGAGTGATTGGCTGTCACTATGGGTCACTTGTTCATCCCATCATTCTCTGTGGAGTTCCATATGGATCCTCCATGGTGGCTCATCTCTTGTCAGGATGTCAGCTATTGACCTGCAGTTCGTTGGTAGGGTTGAATGAGCCACAGCTCTCTCGCTGCATTCTGAAAGATACAAACACAATCTCCATCAAAGAGTAAGACCAGTATAGGTTAACTGAGATATACTTTTCTGAAATAGCTAGATTTGATTTTTTAGTAGTCTCTCCTTCAATCACTCGCATAGTGCATCTCTCATTTGGGGGCCCAAGAGTCTTGCTCCCAGTGCATATCACGCTGTCCCCAGTTCCAGTTAAGGGCTCCCCCTCACTAAGTGGGATATTTGGCCGAATTTAAAAGCTGTTGATTGCCTCCCCAGGCTTTGTTGCCTCCATTGCACAAGTGTTCATTTCTTGGTTCACTGTTGTCTCCTAATAGGAGGTGTGGCCAGCCTACTCATGGCCACAGACTGTGTTTCATGCCAGTGTTCTCTGTTTACTCCAGCTGTTGTTGACCAGCTACCCCTGGCAGCTTATGCAGTGCCTTCCAGCACTGCACTGACTACCATCTGGGGAATGGTTACCGTTCTGGACCTCACAGGGTCTCTCGATGCTCATCAATGGCTTTCTGTGGTTTCTTCAGCAACAGGGTTTTGCCTCAGGCCTGGGGTGGGCATTCACGAGCCTTGACAGAGTCCTGTCTTCTTTTTGGGACCTCATAGGTCACTTTGATTAACAGCTCAGTGAGGAATGGAACCAGGGATTGGGACTAGGGGTTGTCAGACTGATCAATTTTCACAGGCTTAACTTAAAATATTCTTGTTTGTAGAAAATACAAATTAAAATGAGGTGAAGGGTCTTCAGTTGCAAAACTTCTTTTGAGGTGATCCAGGGAAGAGTTCTCTTTACTGTATCTACTTGATTAAAGTGAGATCACCCACACATCTGGACTATAGTGAAACTCTTATCAGTTTCACTTTACTATTTTGTGAACACGCACTTTGCAATGATTTCAAGCAATTCCTGATTAATATTCCAATTGAAACATTGTTGCGCTTTAATAATTAGTACTTATTTCACATTTAAAGGATTTTGGGGCATTCTACAGTAATTTTATTGATAAATATATTATTTTTTATTTTTTTAATTTCAACTTTTTTATTATTAATATTTAGATATATTGTATGAACAAGTCATGTGTGGATTGAATAATTTGACATAAATATTGTGGGCCAATTGTTCTACATTCAGTTCATTATGAAATAATACCAAGAATGGCCTTGACCATGCCAAGGAGGTAGGATGAAGGGGCATTCTTTTCCTATGCTTCTATAGAGGACTTGAGCATGATGGGCAGAAATTGTATCACCAATTGTAACAAATTCCATGGATTATCATTTCTATCTACCAATGGAAATGTGTTTCATCACTCTATACTTCTACTGTATTTCATTAACCAAATTATTCTTTCTGTTTTTAAATAAATTTATTTATTGATTTTTAATAAGTGGAAACACTGTTTGAACAAGTCTTGTGTTGGTACCCCCATTTCCATTTCCCTGCCCCAGTTCACTGAAGGCTCTCCTCAGTTGGATTGCTGGAACACACAATAGGATGGAAGGCTATGAAATGAAATTATTCTTTTTTGTTTGAAATTGTTTTATGCATCTTGAGTTAATATAATCAATATAATAACACATCTATTACTAATTGAGGTTAATTTATACCTTATAATTGAATTGAAAATTTTTGAAAATTTCCATTTTAAAAAGGCAAGTTTCTTTTTTATTTTAAAAATGGTTAAGACAGTGACATTATAATTAACATTCTATTCATATTTTCACATGTCAAAATGTATATTACTTAAACTTTTGACATCTGATTATATCATTCTGTCATAGTTGTTAAACTTGTACTGATTTTTAATGTATTTAGGGGAAATTTTATTATTTTGAAAAAGCAATTTTCATTTGAAAATGGAAGTGAAGAGAAAATTTAATCTAATACGAAGAAATTACTTAATAATTTGTGATTACAGTAAGTTCTTAGCCTTTATAATGTAACAAGTTATATCTGTCTGAAAACTTAAATATAAAGAAAAACTAGTGATTAAGTTCCTATTTTTATTTGAAGATAACTTTCCAAAATGTTTCAGGAAAAGAACAGGGAGCAGAGATGTGTAAAGGAATGGAACATGTTGCTGTGCAAAATGGAAATTAAATGGAGTGAAGAGGAGAATGGCCATTTTTGTCTATGAACAGCCTTGGGCTTCAGCTCTCTCTTCTATAATAACATGAGTTACTTCATCAGGGATAATGTGAACACTCAAAAAGTTGTACAGCTGTCCAGGTCAGGTAAAAAGTACCAAATTGGCATTATATTCTCTTCTCTTCATTCTCTCATGTATATTTTTTGCTATGCCTGTGTGTATGTGGTGTGTGTGTGTGAGTGTGTGTGTGTGTGTGTGTGTGTGTGTGTGTGTGTGTGTGGTGTATGTAGTAAATTAGTAAAGCCTTAAATTGGTGTGGGGGAATACCACAATGTGTGTGGATGTCAGAGGACAATTTCAGGTGTCAGCTTTAATTTTGCATGTTTTTCAGGTAGGTTCTGTCCTTGCTCAAGAGGTAGCTGGCCTGTGAACTTCCAGTTCACTCTCCTGTCTGGCTTCCTCCTCACTGTACATTTCCTAGGATTACAGACACTCTCCACAAATTCTGGCATTCATGTGGATTCTGGGGATATTAAGTCAGGCACTCTTGTTTGCATGGCAGTAACTTGAATATCTGAGCCATATATCCAGCCAGATAATGTTTATCAAACATGCCATTAAACTCAGACTATCTTGAAATATTAACCATACAAATTCCATACATTGTCAGTTTCACTATTCATTTTTGTTCCCAAATACAGGAGAGTTCTTAGTTTACTTTTCTTTCTTTATTTTGTCGTTGTTCTTGTTTTCTTGTGTCACTGGTCTAATCTGACTTTCAACTCAAAATTGTCCTTCCTTGGGCAGCTGAGTGCTAGGAATACAGGCAAGCAACACCATGTCCAAATCCATAAAACCGGTGTACAATAAAATGATAAAGCTTGATTAGGAGCTGCAATGTAGGACAAAGATATCACTAATTTTGGTGTTGTTTTCTTTTGTTAAGCTTTCTGTTAGGACAATGGAGGCCTACAGGGAGAGAGAGAAATACAAGGCTTTGAAAAATAGTGGAAGTCATTGGTTTCCACAGCATATTAGATTGGTTTTAATTGCAAGTCCCGGAACATTATATTAAAAGGATGATCTGGAATGGAAGAACAAGGAGATGTCATAAACAAGTCAGTAGGAATATCCAGGTATGCTTTTGTGTGTAAACACTGTCACTTTGGAAGATGTTCCTGAAAACATATTTTATAAGTAAGTGTGTGTGTGTGTGTGTGTGTGTGTGTGTGTGTGTGTGTGTTGTTCATGTGGAGGCCAAAGGACAACCTTGAATGACATCCTCAGAAAAATCTCTCCACCTCATATTAGATGGGATTTCTTACTGGTTTAGCATGAAAAATTAGGCGGGGAATGACTGGCCAGGGAGCCTCTGAGATCCTCCTCCCTGCTTCCTGTCTCTGGGCTTTGTGTTCATGTGACACACCTGACACTGTAAAGGAGATGTGAAGATTCCTTTTAGGTCCTCATGCTTGCTCAGAGCTGCTTGCCAACTAACTGAATCTCCAGACCCTACTAAATAGTTGTTAAAGCAACCTAGGTTACTTCTAGGCCAAGAGCATCTCAGAGATATGGAATACCTTAATCTTATCACAGAAATAATTTAAGGCACTAGGGATTAATTGTGTAGTTATTTTACTATGTTTTAAAATATGTTAATTATAATGATGCTAAATGTTAATTTTGATCTTCAAAATTGATTTCTCATATTTCAGGAATCATTTTTAACTATATGAAAATGGTTGTCTCAGGATTTAAAGAAAATCAAAGCTCTTGAAAAAATTGCTAGTGAACCCCTCTAATAATTTAACCTTTACCTAGTATCAACTTGTGGAAACTTTAGTCAAGTGATAACCTTGGAAAGCCTGGAATTTAAATTAGGATACGAGTTTATGTTTTCAATTTCTTACTCCAGTCTTCTCACAGTAAATATGAGACCATAAAGTATTTTTCTCGCAATCACACAGGTGGCTAGAAGTACACTATTACTATAGGCACAGAGATGGAAGACAATCAAATTTCCTTTATACTTTCTAATGTGTAATGTGTGTTTTTATGTTATTAATTTCAGAATTGTCAATGGTACACCAAGCCCGCAAGTAATTGAGTATAATAAAGTTGTTAAGCTTATCTGTCTATATTCTCTAAAAAAAATCTATTAGGAAAGATATATTTATCCAAATTTTTAAAACATGATGGATACGCTGAATTTTGGAAGTTAGTATTCTCTGATCATATTTTAATTTTTATTACAAAATGTTAATATTAAAATATTAATATTATTATTAATTAAATATTAATATTAAAGAAAAATATGCTTAGTGACTGTAAAAAGGCTCTTTTGAAACTTAAACATAAAAATAATTAGTTTTGAGATAGTGTCCTAAAATACAATGAATGTATAAGAAAACAATTGTTAAGTACTTGTGGGTGTTGTAGTCTTAGGGAAGCATAACTTAGTGCTTTCTCTGATGCAATGAGACAAGCTAAGTGTGATAGAAAAGATTTGCAATTGTTGGAAACATTTTCACGAGTACAAAACTAGGATATAGTTAATAATATGGATATAGTAGAGATATCTCAATTTACTTCCAGGATTATCAACTCCCTCACTGTTGTTAAAGCACCCTTTGACTTACTTCATAGTCATTAAATACAGGAATGATAGTATATCATGTACTAACTAAGATTAAATAATTCAATTTTATATGTAAGCAGATATACCAAACAAACAGTACAATAGCTTCTTAGTATTTCATTAATTTATTTTTATTAAATTATAGCATATACATAAAAATATTAGTGCCATTCTTTATCTTGTATTGATGATTTGTGGTAACCTAAAACTTACTTCCAGTCACACAGGTGAAGAGATAGATCAATGTCAACAACATTAAAGGTTCATTTCTCTGTTCTAGAAGACTCTTAACAACCTGAAAGTCATTAGTATCTGGACTTCTCATGTAAAAGGTCATTATACCGACAATAAATTTATGCGTATAGAAATATTTAACATTCATTCTTCAGGTATACTGTTGGGATATTGTAATTGGTGGTGTTTTAAAAGGGAGCCTTAATATATAACCCAGTCTGGTCTCAAAGGAACAATCTGCTTGAGTATGTACATATTCTTTATCATTTACAATCCATAGTTATATACAATTCCTTCTCCCTGTTTTACATTTCCATAGTACTTGATTATATTAATATAGCATTATTTATTTATATTTAGTGAGAAAATGCTAGGCAGCATGATTTTACTTTCCTAGTGGTATTTTTCCATGACCCAAAGTTCTTTGTTTAATGGACTATGATTTGCAATTATTTCCTTTGTAGAAGTTTGTGGGGTTTTTTTGTTTGTTTGTTGTTGTTTTGTTTGTCTCTTGACATCTCTGCACCTCTACAGGAAAATAAACACGTCTAAGGTTTAGGATTTTAGACTCTGCAGGTTAATCACAGTACTTTAACACAGTACAATCTACAATAGACTCAAATTTGGATTCACACTCCCTGCAAAGTCCTAGAGTCTCTTTTTTAGCATCTCATAGTATTTTAGTAGCTTCTTTGCAGAGATTTTCATTATTTTTCTTTGGTATTTTATTTCTCATATGTGAAAACAATGACATTTTAAGAGAATATTTTTCTGGAATTTTATTATCTTGTTAACTGTTTTTAGGCATGCTCTTTTTATAATTAATTTTAATTATCTTACTCCATTTTCACTATCATCTATCTGAGGATTGTGACATTTTTGTATGATTAGACGTCTGTGCAAGTCCTTGTATCTATAGTTTCGTATTTTCTTCTTGAACAAACCACCAGCGTACATAAGAAGTGGAATGCTAGTAAAATTTATTCAATGGTAACATTCTTCATTTGCAATAATAAAGCTACTCGGCTTATGTTAAGAAATACAATTCAGTGTATGAATGTTTTTATATTAATAATCAAAAATAGATGCTAAAATTACAATTCAATTAGAGTGTATAAAGTCAATGGCATTTATTTATTACACAATACTAATATATAATACTAGAGTACACTGAATTTTATAACATGTATTATTCCCTGAATGAAATGTCATTGGTCTTGAAATGTGCACTATTTTGAGTATCATTAAATTGAGCTTGGTAATATTTTCCTTAATATATTTGTTCATCTTCAAACTTAAATTACTTCTGTGGAATCACAAAATCAAGTTTATATTTTCCCCAAAGTGAGATCATCATGTAATTCAATTAAAATATTTTAGGTATACTCTAATATTTATGAGTAACATTTAGTTTTTCACCTTATTGCGTATGCTATTACTATTTGCTATTCTACTTATCTAACATTTACCTTTGTTGATGTGTGTGCTTTTCTTTGGATATAGTTAATATTTTGTGACTATATTGTCTCCAAACCTGTTTTGACAGAAATTTCTTTTTGAAATGCCTCATTTTATACTTTCTACTACACTTTATCCATATGTTATCTTTCAAAAAGGTAGAATTGAATTATTTTTCAGTAGTTGTGTGTGGATAAACACAACTTACCTGGTTGCGTTATGTAAAAAAGTTTGTTCACATGCAAAGGATGCTATCAATCAATATAGAATTTTAGTGTCCATATATTCATGTTTTCATTTCACTATCCTTTGTAACTTGTTTCTTTATATCCTTGTTGTGAAATTAGCTGAAAATCTGCTTGTTGTTTTAACCCTGAAGGAAATGGTTTGGTTGTCCTGTGTGTCTTTGTGATTTAATTAAGTAGGTTGAACTTATTATCTGGAGTTTTATCAGGGCCAGGTAAGGATACTGAAAAGTGAAGCTTGTTAATTATAAATTTTGTGAGGGATGTTCTTGTAGGAAATGAAAGTAAGCACTTATATTTGTGTGTTTGTATATACTATACCTACATACAGACACACACATGCACGTGTGCAACGCACACACACACACATACACACATTCAAAGTTTTCTAGTTGTGGTGAAGTTTTAAATGGTCTACACCCTTCATAAGATTTCTGTCACTGTCATTACTTCTAATGTGGTGCTAGATAGTTTTATTATTATTCTATTTATCCCGAGGTTAGTGTTAAAATTAAAATAGTCAACACTAGTTTCAGCATAGTGTTTTACTTTTGATAAATGGATTCACAGAGCAAGACACATTATTTATAATTAAACAAAATCTTATAATTTCAGACATAGATTAACATTCAAAAGTAAGATTCTTTTTCTGGGATGTGGAGGGAAAATAAAAACCAAAATTTGTCATTATTATGGTGTGCTTTGAACCCTTATTAGTTGTTCAGTTTAAATACAAAGACTCTGGCTCTCCAAATTCATAAGTTCTGATATCACCAGTAGAATAGTAATTATGGATCAAATCTAAATTAATGATTATATGATTATATACAGTGCTAAGTATATTAGTTGAATTATTCACCTTGGAACTTATTTTTTTTATTTATTTAGCTTTTTTAAATTAAATTCACTCATTTCTTAAGTCCATACCTTTGTCAACATTTCACATTGTTATTATTATTCCGTCTGTCTTGAGACATCTGTGATTTTATGCTTATATGTGCTTTCCATTTCTACTAGAAATGTCTGCAACATTCGACTTTACTATTTAGTCCAAATCCCAAAGCTGGGTTATTTAATTGTTATGAATGTCACTTTGCTTGTCTGTAAGCCCCGCCCCCAGCCAAGAACACATTATTTGACCTCCTATCAAGACATCACAGGTTTTGCAGCCCCTTCAGATGATCTCCCACCCAATGCAGTCCAGAAAGTATAATCATATTATAATAAACACCACAACCAGAAGACATTATAGTTAATTCTCAAAATACCTTAGAGATATATGATAGACCCAAATAGAAGAAACAAAATGAAATGGAACGATAGAAGACAACAAAAATAAACAATTCTGATATCATTTTTAAAAATACATTGAATCCTTCTGCACTCCTAGTTTATAATGCTGAAAGAACTGGGATTTTTCACCAGCATTGGTCACTATCAGTCAGGACCTTTCGAGGACTGCATCTGTGGCTTGCCTGTCTCTCAGCATTATTCTGACACTTGCTCTTTTTCGCCATTCCTTTCCCCTGGAAATGTTCTTTTGGTTGGTATTTCAGGATTTCAAAACTGATAAGTGTATTGAAGTTTACTCTGAGGACACTATTATTTCTCCAGACTCCTTTATGGAATGAGATCACCACAGCCAGATAATTGGATTTGTTTTATCACTCAATCAATACTGCTCTCACAGAGAAGTGGCAAGAGGAATCTCAGGAAAGCAGTAACAGTAAGGAAATGAGTGTGAATAGAAATGGATACACAAGGACATAGAGGATAATTCTTTCTAGGAATGGAAAAAATCAAGATTTATAAGGCATCAATAATTGTGTTGAAAAACCATCTCTTCCTATCCCTGGCAGTTCTGTATTTCTTCATCACTCTGCACATCATTCTTTATTTCTCATTACTATCTACAATATTTTTCCAGCTTGAATTTCTGCCACTTTATTTTATTGTTGAATTGAAGATAGAGCCTTGATCTCATGTCCATGTCTGACTTAACTCCCCTTTTACATTCATGCAACAATGCCTTAACAGGAGCAAAGAATTAAATTCAATAAAATGTGTCTCAATGTAAATAGATTTACATGGCAATTCACATGCTTGCATGCTTCGCTACAACTATTACCATAATACACATTACCATGCAGCTATTAGTATCAATTTTATCCTTAGCCAATTTTCTTAAAAAGAAAATGCAAACACTGAAAAGTGACTTTCCACAACCAAGACTCGAAAGATATAAAGTTGAGATGTAAAATCAAATTTTTACATGAAAATTTTCTAACAGTTTTCAATTTTTCCATTTCATGATAACTTTTGTTTTCATCTAAATATGCAAGGATAATAAAACAAACAAATATAACAACCTTTAATTACATCAAAAAAAGTTTTGTAGTTATCTATGCCCATTTCATTATATTTTGCAGAGTTCAAATCATCCAAAAGTATAAAAGTAATTCCTTTCAAAACAGAGCCCACCTCTAAATTTTATGTATTTTTTGAAATTGTTCAAATGTTAGCCATAGACAACTACACTTAATAAAAAGAACAGATGGCAATGGTGTGTTTTCTTTGCAAATAAGAGCCAAGCAATCAATAATTACTACAAAAATAAATAGGGGAGAGTTATTCTTTTAAGTTTTCTCCTGTAATCATCTGTTACACTACCTACAGAGTTTTTAATATTTACTATTTGTTTTAAAAGTTGAAGTGATACGACAATAACTACTTTGTATTCAAAAAATAAATTTTGGATTTAAAAATGTTAGATAGCAGAAACCAACAGTGGTGGATGATTTCACTATGATTTCCTCATTTGATGTATTTTTCCAAAAATGCTTTGCACTATAAACTAATTCTGCAATCGTAATAGAAGTTGGAATGAACATGCATTTGAAGCAGAGACTTCTCTAATTGTGATTTTTGTGGTTGCCTTTTCCCTGGCTATTGAATCGCCCCATATGTTGCTTAAACATTGCTGGCTGTGTCCATCTATTTCGGGAGCAGAAGAAGGTTTGAGTCAGTGAACTCAGCAAAGATCTGCTGTCATCAATTTGGACATCATCCAGTGTTGTAAGGGCTTGCACAGAATAGCTGCAAAGCAAATTAAAACACACTAATGAAGTAGAATAAATCATAGACAGCAGGCATAATCCTTTAATTGTGATGTCAATTCTCTTCCTCCCTTAGACATCAGCAGGTCTGATTGGAAGTTTTCCCTTTGAGATTGGCCTTCCTGTTTCCCGTCTTATTGGGTGGTTGATCTTGGAATTATTACTTCTGTAATTACAGCAGCCACAACCACATTCCTCACATCAATTCCTAAACATCATGGGAATTATCTATGGGAAAGAACTCTGGGGATATTTCTCATAGATATTACAAATAAGCTTTCAAATGTTATTGCTGTGATATAGAAAATACCTTACATGTAACACCCTAAGGTTAATTTTAGAACTATATAATCCATACACTTTAACAAATATGAATAGGTTTCCGCTGCCTTGGTATATCTTTGGTTTGAATAGCACCAATATTGACAAATATTGACCAGCAACGTTTAGAGATGCTGACTGATCTTAAGTAATGGTCTTTGCAATTTTCCTCAGTGTCTTAGTTCTACTCTTTCCTCAGAGCAAATATGTATGTGTAAGAAATGCAGATCACAGTGTCAAAGGCAAGCAGTTCAATAACCAATGACTCACAAGTCTGTTGAAGTCAACAAGTAGGCTGATTATGTTTGCCATTGTGATCAAAGTGTATGTGTGCTCTGGATCAGTGAATTCCAACTGGTCATACCTCTAAATCTCATTCTTCAACAGATGTTTAATGACTATCCTAGGTCAAAAGTTCCTTACCCTTTGCTTATACAATACAGCACTTGTTCACATATCACTGTTTTTTTTTTTTTTTATTCTGTTCAATAAAAGTGTCACTGTGCACCTACCTACATACCAGAGAGGGAGTGACAGTCACAATAACATCAGGCCAGTTGTGTCAGTAGAGGCAGCAAGTTTAATCGTGGTTAAAACTAAACTTCAAGCTTGAGCTTCTTTTTTGTCAGGATGCTACTAGAGGCAGCTAGCCTACTGATGAGCATCCCAAGAGTTAGTTTCCCATTTCTCAGACTCTGCTACTAGACATAGTTTTCCCAAACTAAGGATATTAAAACCCCAAGAGTTAGTCTTCCATCATTTCAGACATATGCTCTCCAAATAGGGGAAGGCAGTCTGTTTTCTGTCTGTCTACTTTCTGAATGCCCCTGTGTCTCTGTAGACCCTTTACTTAGTTTAAGCCTTATGATAAATACCATCCAGAGTTAATTATTACATTAATTGGAAGAAGAGTACTTGCATACCAGTAATTTCACTAGTTCTCTCTCTATAAAAGCTGAAATAATTTTTCCATACAATGTTATTGTATTTATTTTTTTAATTTTTATTTGCTTATATGGAAGCAGACAGAGATAGAAGAGAGACAGACAGAGATCATGGGTACAACAGGGCCTTCAGCCACTGTAAGCAGAATCGAGAGGCATCGGTGCCTTTGTGCATCTGGCTCTACTTGGGTACAGGGGAATCAAACTCCTGTCATTAGTTTCTTTAGACAAGCAGCTTAACCACTGAACGATTCTCCAGCCACCAAACCAAAGTTTCATTTTGAATGTTCATTACCTATCTATATTTTCAGGTTTAATTATGATTAAGTACTATTTTAGAGTAGGGAAATGCTATTTGCATTAAATTTAACTGTGTAATCATACCTTTTGAGGTGCCATTTTATGTTTCGACATTTTAAAAATCGTTACACAAAGCATTGCTTTCTTTTTACATTTTTTTTCAAAATATCCTTTCTCTAGTTTGCAGAATTTCCCATATATTGCAACATAGGTATTTCAGTAACAAACATTTCAATATTAATAAATCTTTTGCACCCATCTCCCATTAGTAAAAGCTGTGGGTTTTTCATTTGTGTGGGTATGCACTCTTTGTGTGGATGTGGATATAAACTATTTCTGTGGGTGTACTCTATTTGTATGTATACAACTGTCTTCTCTCTATTTCTTCCAAGATAACACCAAGTCAAGTTCTGAGAAAACACACTTGTTTTCAAATGTATGCACTGTTTCTGACAGCTCCCATTGCTGGGAAAAATATATCCAACCAGACAAAGCTGTGGGAGGAAGAGGTTTATTTCAGGCTTGCAAAATCTGGGAAAAACTTGATCAATGGTGGAAAAAGCTGCTTACTACCATTGATCACAGCAAAGAGAAACAACTGTAGTAAAGCACACCAACACCAGCAAACAGGAGCTGCCAGAGCTCAAAGGGCTATCCTCAAAGCTTGTAGGGCTGGCCTCAAGATCTGCACCTAAACACACCAGTAAGCTGAACCTCAGAATCTGCCCCCAGTGACACCCCCACCCCTGTAGGAGGAATCTGCTTGCTAGAGGCTGAATTTGAACAATCAATTATATAAAATACCTGAGTCTATGGGCCATACTTTCAAACAATAACATTGAAACTACCACAAGCCTATATAAAATTATTTATTAGGGAATTAAATGTTAAAATTGTCACTGCTCAAATCAACAAAAAATACAACCATACTGTAATGAAATTTATAGTTCATATCAGCTAAAGCATAGTTGTTATCTCCAAGAATATTTGATTTTTACTACCCAAATAAATTTTCCTGAAATATTCTTCACTAAAAGAAAAGCATCATTTCCCAAAGTTTATTAGGAACAATACTGATATATCTCAGAATAATTTGACCTGCAATATACTGGATGTCGTACAAGCTCTAATTCTAAAATCCATGTAGGTATTCATTGTAGCACTATTTCAGACAATGGATATAATTCCAGTATTAGAAATTTTTTTGTTTCTTTGTTTATATGTATTTTTCTTCTCCCAGTTCGGAGTCTATCATAATGAATTAATTTAATTATATCTAGTTGTTAGGAAGCACTTTGATTTTTCTTCACTTATTTGTGATAATCTATACATCTTGTTAATGAATATCTTTACATTTAAGCAGTTTTAGTGCAAATAATTTTAAATGTAAAAATATTGAATTTTGAATTTATTTGAAATCTAAACTGCATGAAAACAATAACACAGTTTAATTTATATGAACCAAGACATAAACATTCTTATTGAACTATTCAAACAAACTTTCCTCATTTTGCTAAGTACATTTTAACTGGAATGGGACCTGCTAACCCTGTACAATATCTCTGTGAGAGCCCAGAAAGAAAGCGTTGCTTCCAAAGCCAGTTCTTTGCAATTTTAGCTGTTTACCAATGTAAAACTTTATTGACATTTAATCATATTATTTTCTTGTAATAAAATAATTATTCGGGGTATCTCTACATTCTGCAATTTATGTGCAATACTGTATGAATGATATAAGATATTCAGAGAGATTGTGATTAGACTGCATTGTATATAATGATATTTGACATATATTTAAGGTAAGTCATGGTTCTGAATGGGAACAGTGATACTGTTACAGCAATGAAAAAGAATAACACATCAAAGTATTATTAATTGACCTGAGAGAATTTTATCACAGGGTAATGAAAGGGAAATACAATGGAAAAGAGAATACAATAATTGGGGAACATACCAAAATAAAACCAATGGGAAACATGTAGCATAGAAGCAAATCTTAATTGTGTCTTAATTATCAAGCTAAGTAAGTTTGACTTTACCTCACAATACAATTATGTGCAAAGTAGGAACCACCATGAAAGAAGGGGTTCCGAACTCAAACTACTTTTCTAATAGAGCTGTCTGTGCTAGAGATTTCTTAGCTATCATTCCATTTCCCATGTTGCATTGTAAACATGTCCCATTGGTTGATGTAAATAAAGGTGATTGCTTCCCAAAATCCAAGATGTCCTCGTCAGTTGCAAAACTGAAGCTTCCCTGAGGAAAAAAAAAAGAAAGAAAGAAAGAAGAAAGAAAGAAAGAAAGAAAGAAAGAAAGAAAGAAAGAAAGAAAGAAAGAAAGAAAGAAACTCTGTTTAAATATGGAAGCACTTGTGATTCTAGCTCATTTTTCAGAAATGGACTCACCTTCCCTTACAATTGTAGAAGTCAATTCCTTGAAATAAGTCTTGTGATGCCAAGGCTCATATGCGTAGATAAAAAAATCATCTGAAAATTCCACCATTCACTGATTATGACTCTCAGAAAACAAAGAATGAAATCGCAGTAATAGAAAAGATAGTAATGGTGTTACAACTAATAGAATGAGACTGAGTGAGCTTAATACAGGAACCAGGGAGGGATCTCCTCACCCCGGTCCTTACGCCCTGCCTTGGAGCTTCTTGCTAGTGAATTAAAACATGTGAAGTTAAAACACATGAGCTCCTGAAAAGTGAGATTCTTTTCATTTGCTGCTTACATAATCATGTAAATATATATTCTTATGGAACTGATGAAAATGAGTAATTTACACAGTTGAAGAATATATGGTAAGACGTAATGGGATATCCATCATAAAAGAAGTTAATTTGAATGTAATTTATGGTTAGAGAAATCATAGATTAAATAAGAAAGTAGTAACATTTGAAGTAGCTTCAAATATGTACGGTACTTAGTGGTAATTTTGACAATGTTAAAAACATAGGAGAGCATGTGTCACCAAGAACGGTGACTTCATAGAACTGAACCTTCCTAGCAATGTTACATGTAATATTCCTCAACAGAGAAGCTGACCCCTCATCTTCATACTAATATAAAGCCAGATTACTATGTCTTAATATGTTAGATTTACAAGTGATACTATCATCTGAATTACTGATGCATATGAAACATGAGTGACTCTCAAAAGGATTTTACTAAAAGAAATTAGCTTACGAAAAGATCCTACAATACTATTCTATTGATTTGAACTTTCATAAATGGACAATGGTTGACAATGACACCAACTAGATCGCTGTTTTGGACGGTTATGCAGAGATTTGAGGAGAGGCTGAAGATAAGATGACAGAAAGTATGCTGCCCATGTTTATTAGGTGATGAGATGGTCATTTCTGTATATATCTTCTTAAAATATTCAATCTATAAATTGCATATTGATATTTAAAATTTTATCTAAGGAGCTAAAAATTAATATACCAATTGAATAGAATGCTGAAGTAGAAATAAATGCTTAATGTTTTAATTGTTAAACATATCAACTTCAATTAAATATACTACCTTGGATCATGACAAGTGAAAATTGTATCTACCAAAATATGTAATATATTTTCATACCTTTGTTATATAAAATTAAAATGCAAAATGCTTTAGAATATGGACATAGCGAGAAAGGGAGCTCCTTGAGGAATATTGCATTTACATGCATAGTTAGTTCCTTGCCCAATAGTAATTATTATCTGTAGTATGTTATGGACTGTTTCAGCCTGCTTTGTTTTGATAGTGAAGAGGTCGTATGAGAAGATGAGGTAGGATGTCCAGCACCCATGTGAATTCCAGGTTGAGCCTCCTTATAATCCATTGCTTGAGAGGTAGAGACAAGGTATCCCCCAGGAAATCTGGCTGGTTAGAGTAGTTGTATTTATTCTACTTTGTTAATTTAGGAAAAGGGCAACTGGATGGGGAAGCCTCCCAGTCACCACGTGGGAGGTTATAGAATTCTCCAGCCACCAGTGTGGCGAAAATACATGTCAGAGAGTTTAACAGTGCTTATATTGTTTAGCTAAATAAGCATAAACAGAAACGATAACAGGGAGCTGCCATCATGAGGAGAGGTTCATGAGGGAAAAAGTTGAGAGCCTGTCCTGGAAATTCAGAGATCCTTCTGCGGCCCAGCCATGCGGGGAAAGAGACCAGCTTCCTCTAGGGAAGTTAATTTAAGTTTTCCCCAGGTGAGTCAGAGAGACAGCTGATTGGTTCATACTTGACCAATCAGTTTTGGCACCTAGGTTGTAGCTCTAATTAGGCACCTCCCACTCAAGGGGAGGGGTGGTCCCTGCAGATATCTGACCATCACACTCCTACTTTCAATTCTTCATTGTGACAGCCCACTAGCTGACCTGACTCACCAAGAAAACCTGATTTAAGAGAGTGACTCACCAACCTTGTGACGCAACCTGAATAAAGTCTTACACGAGGAGAGGAAAATGCATGCACACACACACAAGAGCATAGTCTATTTTTTTCTGAAAAAAGTGTATACTAACAAATATATATGAGAAAAAAATGTAGTGATTTTCCTTCAGAATACCTGGAGTCCAGCTCTTGTGAGCTCATTCCTTCCCCTTTACCAACCCAGTGCATCCAGCGCCAGATGATATGAATGACATCAGATGAAACCCCACAGATCTCAATCACCTCCTAAAATATTACATCATTTTATCGTCACTGTCTTGTCTATTTACTTGTGAAAGAGCTAGCTTGCCTGAGCAGTTATGTGTCTGGGTGTATCTGTGAATGTATCTGTGTATTTGGATTGGGACTTAAAAAGTCATGCCAATTCTCTCATTTGATAGTTTGAATATATTATCCTATAACTCTTACGTGTCAAAGGGACATTTTGCAGGTGACCTAGGTCTGTGTCTGCACCTCATGAGCCCATAACAGAGAATAGCACTCAGTGCCCACTAAAGTGCAAATGAAGCCATTTGATGGATATAAAATTACAAGGAAATCCTTAGAATCTGGAAATGCTGATGATTAATTCTGAAGGGTGACACATATTCCAGAAATTAATTTTCTCTTCTTTTGTGCTGCAACCTAGGCACTCCCAGTGGTTAAACACTTAAGAGGTTGTTTACGTTTGTGAGAACTCCTAAACCATATCCTCAGATGATGAGCTCTTTGTAGCAAAGTAGCAACATTTGCGATGAGCAATATTAGGTTCAGCCATTAAATGTTGCACTGTCTTGAAACTGCTTTTTTGATGAAGCAGAGAATTCACCTTTGGAAAACACCACAGGGGTTGGTTAGAAGAAGACAGACTGGCTGAGAGGAAAGAATTCTTCATTTCAGATGAAGTCATAATCCTGGTTTTGAGGCTGGTCTCTAATAGATGTCATGTTTGTGTTTGAGAACAAAGGAGTGGAATTTGAAGTGGTTCCACTAGTTATCACCCAGAGGGACCACTTGAGGAACAGTGTTTCCTGACCTCTCGTTATTATATTCATGCTCCTTTAGAGTGAGTCATCACCACAAGAAGATGATCACAAGATTTAGAGGTGGAACAGCTGCCTGGAGATTTAGTGCAAGTGAAGAAAAAGTCACCATAGTGACAAAGGTAAAAGTGACCCCCTAGAAGGTCACTGTGATAATCTAGACTAGATGAAACACACTTAACTATCAGGATACCATGGGTTTATTTATTTATTTATTTATTTATTTATTTATTTATTTATTTATTTATTTATTTATTTAAACACCACAGCCTGGTTCTAATTTAAAATGAACCAATGAAGCAACTCAAACTTATAAGTAAACGGTAACCAGAAAGCAGAAGAGTCAGGAATAAGAGTCACCACCAAATGCATCCTAGCTTGTCAACCACATGACACACACCGCAACCAACTCCTTTTTTTTCTGGATTCCATAAAAATGAAACCCTGGGCATTCTAACTCAAAAAGCCCAACATTCTCTGCAGTATATCTTTTCTATAATTTTCCTTTACCTTTGAATAAAATCCTTTGCAATATAGCTATATATGTACTTTTAAAAAATTCTTCAAATAAGAGGTGAAATACACAAGCCTGAGAAGATTACCAATAATAACAATGCATCCCAGCTGCTTGGAGACTCAGCTGTTAGTGACTCATGATCACGTTGTCTTTCAAAGATTTACTACACCATAAAGGCTGGACAATTTGTTGTACCATAGCTACTATCCTTCTAGAGGAGTGACTTACAGCCAAAGGCTCACTGACATGAACCCCTGAGGCCTTCCTTTAGCTTTAGACTGTGACCCACCTGAGAGAGAATTTATGGTGTGGAGATTTACATTGGATCAGACAGAAGCTAGACACATCTGTGATCTTAGCCATGAGTTATACTAACCCCTGGCCTATGTCTCCTATGTTAAAGAGAGAATCACATCTATGGTCAAATCTCTAGTCTCTTGTCAAGAAACTCAACTGTATCAATTATTTTCTATATTACTTTGATTAAAGTATCTTACAAAAAGCAATTTAAGGGGGTAAGGATTGATTGTAGCTCAATGTTTAGTATGAGAAGGAACAGTCCATCCTGTTGGGGGGAGGCATGGGAATTCATGGTGAAGAAGGTGGTGGAAGTCAAGGGTCCCTTCATTGTAATGGCAGCATATGTTTTGAATGCACTACATCTCCAAGGAACAGGAAGCTGAGAGAAGTGAGCGCTGATACTCACGTGGCTTTCTCCTTTTTTTTAGTTTATTCAGTATAGAATCCCTAAGCCAGGGATGGAAGCCTCATGTCCGACATTCAAGATGCGCTTTTCTCCCTCGCTTAATTCTCTTTAGAAACACCCTCAGAGATCAAAGTTTACTTCACTAATGCCATGGATGGTATTTAATTTTATAAAGTTGTCCATCTAAATTAACTGTCACAGATTGATAGACATAGGGTACCAGGAGCTATTCAATCAGAACTACAGTACTTTCTTTCGATTTTCACAATTATCATCTTTTAAATTTATATGGTCTTGCCATTGTTTTATAAGTTTAGGTTCCTTCAAAACCTTTCAGCCTACAATTTTTAATAAACTGATTCAAAAACCTGTGGAGTTTAGTGACAAAATCATTGTACCTTTTGTGTTTTTTTCTTGAATCACATTGCATGCTTTGAAAAACTTGCATTAGGCTACTGTTTACTGTGTCATGTTCCATGCTTCAAAGTGTATGGGTGAGTGTGAGTGTGCACAGAGTGCAGAGTATGCCAGGTATACCTCACTATCAATATGATGAGATTTACCTAATTCATGTATATACAGAATAGTTATGATCTCTTTTTAATACATATATATATGCTATATATATGTATGTATTAAAAAGAGAGTTTGAGCAGAAGTACTCTGTGGAGGCAGACAATGCTGTGCCAAGAAGCCATAGAATATTATTTAAAAAAAAATAACTGAGAGGCATTAGACTACCATCCCTTGCTTTCAGTTTTTATACTGAATAAGCTGAAAAAAGGAGAAAGCCAGATGAGTACCAGTGCTCAATCTTTCAACTTCCTGGTCCATGGAGATGTAGTGCATTCAAAACATATGCTCCTGGATTAGGGTACCTTCTAGCCCAATTTTGGTCAGGGAGGCCCATGATACCCCCAGAACAATGAAGGCTATAGACAAGGCTCTTGGTTGCTCATCAGAACTAAATAATAAGACTGCATTTAAAGTCACCTAGGAGATAGAAGCCTGGGCATGTTTGTCAGTTGTTTACAGAGACATTTGTTGAGGAGTGAACTCCACCCTGAATGTCAGCAATACAACCATCCCCAAGTTGGGATCTGATGTTGAATAAAAAGAATCAAAGAAGAAGAACATCAGAGTACCAGGACTGTTCACCTCTGATTCCTGGATGCTGTCAGATGTGACCAGCTGCCTCACAGTGCTGGTACCACAAGCAGAGTCACCATGCATAAAACAACTTTCCCAACACAGGGGATCATACCCCCAAACTGTGAGCAAACTGTATGGAAATTTTTCCTTCTTTAATTTGCATTTCTAGGATATTTTTGTCACAGCAATGAGAAGAGCTGCTAATACACAGAACAGGGGTTCAGAAGGTTAGCTTCCTGATCTGTATTTGGAATTCAGAGCTGAACCTGTGATGATGTGCGAAGAAACCTTTATTGAAGCTTTTCTTTGATGATAAACTTTTGTTTTTCTAAAAGAAAAAAATAGCAGCCTTGATAATTGAATAGTAGGATATTTATTTAATCAAATACATGGATATTGAAGTGTGTATGTGTGTGTGTATGTGTGTGCTTTCCTTAATCTTGTATATGTAAGTTTGGCTATACTATACCATTCAATTATTAGGTTTTAATTCCTATAGTTAAATATAGGCTATATTTTTGCAAAAGGTACAGAATTACAATATATTCAAGCATTCACATGTACAATAATCTTCAGTTTATTAATCTCCTTCACCGAAACACATTATTTTCAAAAAGCTTACATATCTGTATTCTACAAAGCATATTACATAATTATATTTTTTAATTTGAAACATACTATGCTTCATTCCATGTCAACCAAGATACTAACCTCATTGTTATTATTTGTATTATTTTTCTCTTTTTTGATAGAGATTGTAACACCTCTCTATTTTGTGTCATATGAGAACCTTATTAATATTCCATTTGCTTGCTCTTCTAAATTCTTAATTAAAATGCTAAACAGGATGTTAAATTGGATGGAAGCAAAAAGTGACCTCCGTGACAGATCATAAGACAAGTTTCTCAGTATAATACACTGCTATTTATTTTGTTTTTTTTTAAATATATTCCTTCAGATACTTTTGGTGATTGTGAAATCAATTTAGTACATTCTTAAAATACCTTTAATCTTGAAAATCTACTTTTGGATATAAGGTCATTATTATAAAACTAAAAAATGGAAATCCTCCACTTTTATTAACATTTTTGTAACAAACAATAACTTACAATGCCTTAGGATACAAACTGAAAACTCTCTTCTATTTGGAAACAGCATGATGAATCAGTTAGTTCTGCAAACCTACAATTGTAAGGTAGCACTCGGTGAAAATAGGGTCATTGCACAAAACAATGACTAGTGTAGAGCATTTGTCTCCTTACATGATTCAAATTACCATTCTTTCTCTCCTTTTCAGGTCCAAGTCATTTCTACCTCATAATCCAAGACGTCACATTTTATAAATATAAAAATATAATTCATTCACCAACTCAGAAGTCATGTGGAAGACTAGGCCAAGTTTTCAGTATATCATGAAAGCTTCTAATTCAAAACATTTAAAGAATGTGAGTTACTATTGTCAATAAGAATTGACCTAAACCCACAGTGAAGGAAAATCATAATAGGCTCTGAAGGCATAGCTAAAAAAATACTTCTCTCTTTCAATCATTTCTTCCACTCTACCTTTCTTTTCCTTCCTTTATATTTTTAAATTTTCCTTTATTTTATTTTCCTAAATCCACAGATATTATATATATATTATATATTATGTATAATATAATATATATATGGTCATTATAATTCCATATTTAAGTATGTTAATAAGGGAAACAGCAAATGTTTTTAACCCACTGTACTGTATATTGATCTTTTGTTATTCTTAAAATATATATGTTATTAATCTAACATAGATAAAATTAATTTGGATGGACAGGGATGTGAAGACAGTATTACAGGATACCATGGGTGCTCAACATCCAAAAACATTTTTAAAAATATATAATTAAATATTTGTAGAATATAGCCTCATAATCAAAATTATGTTAATAAGCATAAAACATTAGCTTTTAAGAAATGACCATAAACTGTCCAATAAGCATAGGTTATCAGTAACAGATAACGTTACAATATGTTATTCCAAAGTGTCATCCAAACATATATAAAGTGATGGATACATTTTGGAGTTTTTCTATATGTAGGTAGAATGCATGAGAAATTTCCCATGTACCAAAAGCCATGGTGAACAATACGGATGCAATGCTTGTCCGGTTAAGGACTGCAATAGACAAAAGCATGTGAAGGAAATGACTCTTGCAAGCTTGTGATGGAGTGAACAGTTTGGGAAAGACAGGCAGCATAGTGCAGTGGAGGAAGGCCTGAGGGAGCCTTCTTATTTAAGAGATTAGGGAACGGGAACTGCATTGTGATTGTCAGAGAAACTTTTTGAATTTAATGAGCTGAAAGTGTAATCATTAAATGTATAGCCCTAATAGTATACAGGAAAATTCAAATTATGTTACCAAAACAGAGGAAAACTTTCAGAATTCACCCACAAATCATGCTGAATATAATATAATTGAATAATTCAACACTTGTCAGAAAGACAACTCCCAACTTCAGCAATAATAAAACTTAAACTGTGAAGGGTTATTTTAAAGAATGAAAAGTAGGAATTAAAGAATATAATGAAGAATGGATTTATAGCCAAGGGTGTGGTTCAGTGGCCAGTACTTGCCTAACTGGAGTAAATCTGTAAGTTGATACTTAAGACTATGAGAAAAGAGAGGAAAAGCCAAGATTTCTAAGAGCTATGTTGAACTATAGGTTAGGGTATTTACAGGGAAATGAGGTATATGTTATAAAAATAAATAACAATTGCAGTCATCAAAATACTAATTGCCATCATTGGTGAGTATATATAAAATATTTGTGTTAGAATTTGATTTTTATATTTATTATCAATATTTAGAAACATTGCATGAGAAATTCTTATGATGGCTAACCCCATTTCCCTCCTCCCTGTTCCCACCCTGCTGGGGGCCATCTTATGTGGGCTTGCTGGACCAGTCCATAGGATAGGGAGTTAAGGATTGTACGAAAGGTAGCCAGATTTCTTTTTACCCTTTCTCCCTGATCATGGTTCTTACAATCTTTCTGCCCCCTCTTCCACACAGATCCCTGAGTCATGGTGGGTGAGTTTTAGGTCTGCATTACTGTTGAGGTCCTGAGTCATTGGATTTCTGCTTTGGATGTGTTGGGTATGCTGAGTGTCTGTCTCCATTACCCTTTCTTAGGTTATCTGACTTGCAGTGTAGGTAGGTCTCTTGCTCATCTTGTGACTTCCTGGAAGGTTTCCTTTGGGCTCTATATCATAAATTAGGGGTGTTTCATCTCTTGTCTTGGTGACAGGTCGTGTTGGTGGGATTGTGTTGTCCATGATTGTTGTGCCTTCTGAAACAAACAGAATTTCCAAGGGAGAGTGAGATAAGTATAGGTTAAATGAGACAAACATTGATAATTTGTTGAGATTCTAATGGGAATAGCCTCTCTGTATATCTCTGGTTAGTAGGGATTTTCACTTGGAGCACAGGTTCTTGGTTTTCATATGGGATTGTCATGGATCCCAGTAAAGCTTAAGGGTTACCTGCTTCTCAGCCAATCTTTTAAGCAATTAACAAGCCACTGATTATCACTTATGTTTGGCACCACTATTGCACAGGTGAGCACTTCTGGGTTTACCACTCTCTACCAATCTTCATCATTCTCGTAGCATCAATCAGTGCTGAATATCAAAGATTTCTGCTTTCTTGAAATATCTTTGGTCAATTTCCCCGGAAGCTGGCATAATGTGTTCCAATACTACAGATGTTACCTTCTGGGGGCTGAATACCATTCTTGATTTACCATGGTTTCTTGGTGTTGTATGATGACAATCTGTGATATCTTCAACAGTAGGGTTTTACATTTTGCTTGGGGTTGGTACTCAAGAGGTTTGACATAAGTCTGTCTTATTTTAGGGGACCTCGTGTGTCTCTTGGATCAACAGCTCAGTGAGGAAATAAAAAATGAATGGGACCAGGAATTACAGGCCAGAGCAATTTGTGTTGGGTTTAGGCTACCTCCTGCCCTATTCAGGGCCTCTCTTATCTGATGATGTCTCCAGTTTCCTTGAGATCTTAGTGCATGAAAATAAGGACTTTAAGGTCTCCCTCCTTATTGGTTCAGATTGGTTTGTAAATCCCCATGCTCCCCTTTGCTCACACCCCAATTCCTTCCAACACCTTTGTCTGTCTCTCAATTCATCTGACAGGTTTTCTTAATGTTCAGGCTTAATGTTTTGAAAGTAGATATCAACAAAAATTCAGTAACAATGTTACATATTCTAATACTACCCCAATATCTTCCTCGTTCCAAATTCTTTACATTTTACTTTTCTAATTTTTGTCTGAAGATGAGGAACTATATAATAAATGATTTATATTTTCAGCATCAGACATATAGCCTTTAAAGAAGTTAGGGTACTATATTTCAACCTTGTTAAGACTAATATTCTTTTCCAACCTTATTAAATTCTATAAATTTAAAAATCAAAGTTGCTAATGTCTTTGCAGGACTGCCTGGTGTTACAGTCACCTCTCCAAACAGATGACTCAGTTGTAGCATTATAGATTTGTGCTGTGGAGTATTATTATATTAGTGGCAGTCATGTATTTATTGACTTTGTGTCTAAGCAGAAGACTGGGAGGTTATTACACATATTAAAGTATAGTAGAAGAAACAATAGAGCTTGACCATTCTCCTTTAATACTATCATTTACCTCATCTCTTTACCATCTGTGTTAAGCTCTCAGAGACTGTATCTGGCTGCAAAATGTCAATTTAACCTTCAAGCTTCACAAATTTCATCCATATTAAACTACATCTCATATGGACATAATGTTTCTGGGTCTAAATGCACGCTCTGGGTCTTTAGCTATAATCTCCCTGAAGTTTGAAAAAAATAATATTATAGTCTTTACATCCTGGACATCTAGGGCATCAATATATTTGATTTCTTAGATGAATCATCTAAAATGGGCATGCTCAGTGAATATTGCTTTTGAATCTGTGAAAAGGGGAAACTAGTGATTGGAATGAAATCAGGGTATGGAAAGGTCAAAAGGAAGGTTCACACTAAACGATGCCTCCTTTCAGTCAAGTAAATGTCAGATACCAGTTTCAGAACACCATCCTGGATTTCAAGAATTGAACCATGTATGGAGTGGCTAATATGATGAATATTAAAATGAGAATACTTTAGAAATTAATAAAATTCTTTATTGCAGAAAAGTGAGTGATTAATTTTTGCACACTGGACCCAGGGGTCATTTTCATATATTATCTCAGGGAGCATAGCCCTTTAAGTGACATTTCTCTCTATGATATTGTAAAAGGCATCTTTATAAACCATTTTTTTTGCTGAAGTCAATGGGGATTCAGAAATAGTTGTACTAAAAAGAAAAAAAAATAAGAAATGAAATTTACAGTTTACTTTTTCTTCAGCGACTCAAAGGATCTTGTTGATGTGGGTCCCAGGAGCAATTCCATAGTCCCTAATAAGAGAAATACAACTGAGACAGGTGTACCATCAAAATGTTCCTAAGGCACAGTTTATTGTCAGCCCCAAACCAGTATCCTGGAAGTGATCCTTATTATAAGCCATCAGGGTTAATAAATTTTACAAGTACCAGGTATATGGTGTACATGGTACTTCAACCTTGACATGGATGGATTTACTTCTGATACTTCCAAAAATGTTACATCACCAATATTCACAAGTTGCTGATACATTAGAACATTTTAGTCTAATAAAAGGTTGCATTGTTAGCTCATCTTATCCAATAAACATAATCAGTATTTCCATCCTTCTTTGTTACTCTAAGCAAGTAACAGTAAAATGAAGCATTTACTTAATAATCACCAATTACCTCCTTGAATATAAAATGTTTTCAAATAAAATTAATAGAGTAATTATCCCTACCTGAAATCCATCCTTTGAGGAAAATACAGGTAAAAACAAAACCTAAAATGTTCTTTAATTTAATCTAATTTTAAATTTTGGCTCTCTGCTTAGAGAAAACAAGCCCACAGAGAACTGAATGCACAAGTGTCCCTGATTAATACAGTCGAGTAGAATCATCTAATGTAAGTATATGTATCCAAGCTGAAAATGGATGAGCAGCAAGAGATTCAATCTAAGTTAAAATCTGTAGGTAAGGCTATCATAAAAATGGTGAATTCAGAGGAACAAGTCATCACATAGTATTTAGGATATTTTCCATTTTTCTACTCACCTCTGTCAGCACATGAGAGATGTGGATAAATGGAAGTTCTGTGTAGAAAAAGGAAACAAGTTTTGAGCAAGTAATTGAGTGTGTTTTTTCCCACCAACAATGTTGAAAACAACTGGCCTATTGGAAGAAACTTTGTGAATCAATACACTGATTCTACAAGCCCAAGGGAAGGAACAGAGAGAATTATTCAAAATGAAGAGATTATATATACTTCCCACTGAAGAAATGGGCTAGCATTGATTTTTCAAAGCTAGCTGGTCCCAGAAAGTAGGGCAGGTTTTGAAGTTATTTTTAATAATATCGTGTCTGTCATGAATTTGAAATAAACAGTACTAAAATATAGTTGAGAGACTTGAACAGTCCTGACATGCCTCATACTTTTGAGTCTAAATCATGACAATTATTTTTTAACTTTTGCATTTTAAACCTTTAAGAAAAACACTCTGTATTTACATAGTGGATTCAATTTAGGGAATAAGAAATAGTACATAAATTGACTTATTAGTAATATAGGCAGTTCTCTGCATTTAACCATTAGCCACCATATTCCACTATTTGGACAAAAAAATTCTCGCAACATCAAAAATTTAAGCCATTTTGATGAGATATTTGGAAAGCATTCAATCCTCTAATTCAGCACTATCAACTTAAAATAGTGCCCAAAAATTTAACCGTGAGAATCTATCCAAAGCCTCTTGTTTATTTCTCATTAGGGAGAGTAAAAGAAAAGAGGAAGAGAGAAAATAAAAGAAAATAGCTTATTAAGCAATGTGTTTTAAATGCCAAAATAAATATTTAATAACTTTTAAAAATCAAACTTAGGTCAAGTTGTATTAGCTGCTTTATTTTGCAAATGGATTGAATACCATTTTCTGTAAAATTAACTTAATTATAGATGTTCATTATATAGTAAAAAATAATTTTCAATTTTGGGTTAGAAATACATAATATTATTGTAGCTTTCCAAACTTTTCTTTATTCAAGAGGTTTCCTTCTCTTATGTGAGCAATAATTTCAAATACATTACTATTTCTGAAGTTAAAGTAGCATCTGCTAGATTTTAATTTAATCAGAAGCAAAATCAAACATTAATGCTTATTTAACCATGTCCTTATTATAAAGACAAGATTCTGTGAAATGATTAAGATTTCTCAAAAGGCAGAAATTGACTTAAATATGCCAATTCTTAAATCAAAATAAAATAAATCAAATAATCAAAAATTTGTTCTTATATACAGGAAGAAATGCGCCTTAATTTTATTTGTATACAGAGTGAAAATAATGAAACACATATTTAAGTCAGTTAGAGTTATTAAAGGATTCTCAAATGTATCTATACATATATGCAGGTGTATAAGAAATTGATTTTTTTCTTTCACAGACAAATATTCATAGAAATATTCTTATTGAGAAGTTTGTTAGTTGAAAGGTAAAAATACAGTTTTTGGGAATTGGTATCTTAATATTTTAATGCATTTCCATTTGCCAATTATGCCTAATAATATTGTACAAGTTTTATAGATTTTAAAGACATACATAATTTGTTTCAAGCTTAAGTGGATATTTTATGAAATTTGCTACATACTCAAATAAAGAAATCAAGACTCAGGAAAACCAAACTGGAAAATAATGAGTTTAAATCAAATTATTTTCCATAGTTTGAGATGATGTAGACATGAAAACATCAATTCTATTTGATCTACTTTGTTTCTAACATTGTTAAAAATGCACTTAGGAAAATCCAAGGAGCTTGATATATATTGATTCAGTATACATTTACATTTCATTAAAGAATATATTTGAAAATAATAAGGTCAAAACCATGTAAAACATTTGTGGTATCACATGAGAATTTGCAAATAATATTTTTGGATTTAGACATTATTATAATTGATTGAATACTCACACTGTCTCGTGGATTGTCTCACTGTAATGAGAACTATTTGCTTTTGTCTAGCAAAACCAGTCTGTGTAGGTTCTGTGCTAGGACCTGGTCACCTTGATTACCAGATCAATTACTAAAATGTCTCAGAACTTGTTTCAAAGTCAGCCTGATTTCACCATCACATGTTTTTCTCTGACAATGTATAATAGATATGAGCATAACAACGTAAGTATACGTTAATGCTTTGCTCTCCTGGTATATTGATTTCTGTGTCTTAAACCAAAATTCAACCTTATTGTACAAAGATAGTGAAAGCGTGCATGCGTCTGTTGATTGTTTTATGTTATTTGTTGTTGTTTGGCTACTTTTGCAGCAGATCCCAGGTAGTTATGGAACTCTGGATTTCCCTCCTACAGCTTCCAGATGTCTGGGATTAGTAGACTTCACTACCTGGCCTGGAATATTTGTTGGACACATGTTTATCTCTCCCTCTCTCTTTCTGTCTCTCCCTCTCCCTCCCTCCCCCTCTCATTCTCACTCTCTCTCTCTCTATTCTGTATTATGAATTTGTTGAAAAAAATACTTTTTAAACCTACAAACACTGTGGCTTGGGGTTAACATCTGCCTAAAGCCAATGGTAAAAGCATAATAAAGAATTTAGTAGAAATGGATTTGCATCAAATGCAAAGTTATTCATAAAACCTCTATCTATTTAACAATCACTGTACATGTGCAGGAGGTTTTTAGACTATTCACTCTAACTGATCTGGATAATCTCTCTGTTCATCTTCTCTGAATGCTTGTTTGTCCTAAAAATGTGAAAATTTTATCAAACAGGTTTGTATACGTTTTGGTGATTTCAGTCCTTTCTAATATAATATGGACAAGATTTCATGTTCAAGAGAGAAATACCCAGAATTACTAAGGTCATTGTAGACTTATGTCAGTAAATTTTTCAAATTTTCTAAAATTAATATCCAAAATTTAGGTCACAAGAAACATAGTGATAGGTTTACATAAATTAATTAAGATGTTAATGTATATGAATGAAGCCCTGAATTTCAATGATAGATTCTGTCTCAGAAGGCTGAAATTAAAGTCTTATATTAAGCATAGAGTAATATTTCAGTTTCATATAAATATATGATTCATAATCAAGGAACTCCAAGTTTTATACCTAACAAATATAGAAGGGAGGATTGGTTAGTCCATTGCCATATTGAAAAGTTAGCATGATAAACCCTCTTTATGTAAGTAGATAGAAGGCCCAGCAGGCTTCATATATATATATATATATATATATATATATATATTTAATCAATATAACATTTTTAGGGAAAACTAGTTAAAATTAGATTCTTTCATTCAATATTTTATAAATATTAAATGTGATGGATCGTCTAGTTAATGCAATAATTTTAAAAGATATGTGGTATTATTAAAGCATTTCTTTGAGGTCATTAGAGTGGGATGATAGCTTAGCTAAGGTTAACATAAAATAATTCAAATTACTTCACCTATATATGTCATCATTGAAGGTTGAGCAAATTTCACTATCATATCAGTATTTTTTCTCAATGTATCAATTAATTGGTATTTTTTTCTACTGAGAGATAACTTTTTACCTTTTTCCAAACCTTCAATATATTTCCCAACATCTAATATGCTACTTTAATCCTAAAAAATGCCCCATAAATTTATGCTTACTTCTCAATAGGTGATGTAATAATAGAAATATGTGTTAAGAATGGAGTTCAAAATTCTATAGCTTGGCATTGTGGCTCATGCTTTTAATCCTAGTACTCTGGGTGAAGAGGAAGATGGACCACCATGAGTTCAAGGTTACCCTGAGACTACATAGTGAATTCCAGGTCAGCTGGGGTTAGAGGGAGTACAAACAAATAAAAACAAACAAAAAAATTGTTAGGATGCTGGTGTCATTAATTAAAAACGTGTTTACATTTTATCTATGTGTTCCTCTTCCATCTCTTAGGATTTATCCAGAATAAATCTCTAACTAGCAAACTGAGTTAGATATAAGTAAAATTCTATAAAACAATCACAGTAAAAAATTAATGCCTAGGAAGCTCCCCACAGACAATAAAACACTGTCATATTAATATTTGCATGTGATAAAAACAGTTTCTGGAGGAACATGATATTTCAGTGATGTTAAATTCATCTGGAAAAACATTTTTTTCCAAAGAGAATGCCATTGCTACCAAAAATTCATTTGCAAAGAAATAAACACTCAAGTGTTAAATACAATTTACAAGTGAATATAAATTTGTTAAGCAAAGCACATGACAAACCCATCTATCATTACTGTTACTTCTGAAATAATCTCTACAATGTTGATAATTTCCACATTCTTTGGATGCGCTCAGAGTATATATTATGTCATATATTTTGTAACCTATCTCAATACTTCAGGTTATTTGCAATCTTGAAATGCTAAATAGAAATTAGTAATTGCTTTTATATGAATTGTCTTTGACAGATAAGAATGACATTTCAGTGCTATATATATGTATATATATATATATATATATATATATATATATATTTAAAATTTAATTTTCATTTTATTTTTTAATTTAATTTTTATTATCCATAATTAGATACACTTAATAAGGGAATAATGTGCTGTTGTCTCCCATTCCCCTATTTCCCTCTTCCCTGTCCCCGTTTAGTTGGATATCCTCCTCCATGGGCAGTCTGAATCAGTCAATGGGGTAAGGGGTTGTGAATAGCCTAGGAGTCAACCATGTTGTTACTGAGGGGTGCCATGCCTCTGGAAAGTCTCCCCTACCATGGCTCTCACAATATTTCCGCCCCCACTTCTGCTCAGTTCCCTGAGTCATGGTGGGTGAGATTTAAGGCTGCTTTGTTGTTGAGGACTTAGGGGCCTCAGTACTTCTGCTTGAGGTTGTGTTTAAAATTGTTAGTGTCAAAAAAAAAAAAAAAGAAATTGTTAGTGTCACTTTCGCTGGCTCATCCTGGGTTGACCTATAACCAATCTGTTGATTGGCTGTGGTTAAAGGTCTCTTGCTTATTCCATCACTGCCTGCGGGGTTCCATGTGGATCCTCCACGTTAGGTCTGGGGTGGTGTATCTCTTGCCAGGAATACAGCTATCGGCCTGTGGCTCATTGGTAGGGTTGGAAGAGTCACAGCTCTCTCAGAGCCTTCTGAACAATACAAAAAGAATCTCCATTGGATAGTGAGATCAGTATAGGTTAATTGAGATACACTTTCCTGAGTTGGCTAGATGGTAGCCTTTTGTAAATCACTTTTAAACTGAATTTCTCTTTGGGTGTCCCAAGATTTTGGTTCCCTTTGTAATTTACCCTGAAATCCCAGTTCCAGTCATGGACTCTCCTTCACTGAATGGATTTATTGGCCGATGTTGATTGCCTCCACCAGGCTTTGGCGCCTTCATTGCACAAGGGTTTGATGGTTCACTATTCACTCCCAGTAGGCAGTGCGTTCAGCCTACTCATGGTGGCTGACTGCATTTCATGTCAGTGGTCTCTGTTCATTCTTGCTGTCGTTGACCAGCTTCCCCTGGCAGCTTATGCAGTGCCTTCCATCTCTGCACTAACTACCATCTGGGGGCTGGATATCATTCTGGACCTCATAGGGTCTCTCGTTAGATGGCTTTCTATGGTTCTTCAGCAACAGGATCTTGCCTCAGCCTATGGTGCCCACTCCATGCTCATTAGGGTACATTGTGCACATGATGATTTTATAATTTTAACCAGTTTTGGTTCAACTTCATGTTTAAGACATCCCCTTCCCCCACCCACTTCTTACTCCACTTTCCCAAACTTTAACTTCTGTCTTCTTTGGGTAGAGTCTATCCTATTCTTTGGGTAGAGTTATCCTGTTTAGGAACCACCTATGAGGGATTATATGTGGTGTTAGACTCTGTTCTTTTGAGATATCACTTAGTAAGATCTGCTCATAGTCAGACCATTTTTCCTAAATTTCAATATGTCATTTTTCCTTTTAGCTGAGTAAAATTCCATCCTGTAAATATATCACAGTTTCGCTGTCCTTTTCTCCATGGATGGGCATTTGGGTTGATTCCAATTCTTGGCTATTATGAATTGAGCTGCCATAAATATAGTTGTACAAATGTTTTTACATTGAGATGTGACATCTTGTGGGTAGATGCCTAGTAGAGGGATAGCTGGGTCCATTGGTAGTTCTATGTCCATTCTGTTCAGGAGTCTCCACATTGCTTTCCATAGCGGTTGAACAAGTTTGCAAACTCATCAGCAAAAATGACTGAAATATATTTCAAACTCTCATTAAAATGTGCTCCACACTGTTAGAAAACCAAAACCTTCATTTGGGGTAGTTCTAGTAAAACACTAAATCTGGAACTTCTGGGTAAAATGTAGCTCAGAAGCTGCCTGCGTGAGACCTAGTAATGATATCTAAGAAAAATAAAAACCGGTTTTATTAAAAATTAAGAAAAGAGAGTAATAGTTTTGGAAATTCACAAAAGGAGTGATTGAACCAATCAAAGAGCAAGTATCACAGGACAGCAAGAAGCCAAAACAACACAGACTCAGCACTGCTCCTGCAAAAGCAAATTTTAAGCCAAAACCTCCAAAGTTAAGGCAGGAGCTCCAGTGCAAAGAGAGTGGGAACCCTACCCACTAAACAAGCTGCTTCTGTGGCAAAAAAAAAAAAAAAAAATATCAACAACAGAAATACAAGTGGCTAGGGAATCTCTTGTGGTCTCTTATTTAGAATTATCCTGAGCCAGAGAAGAGATGATATTAACAAGACTGGTAATATGAATCTAACCTGCCATATCCACAGCGATAGTGTAAGCCATTGTAGATAACAAGAGGGCCAGACACTAACAAGCTCAAAAGTACAAGTACTAATCAAAGAAATAATATCAAAAGCTAAAATAAAAATCTCCAATGGCAAACACATCAGAACAATATCAGTTCTCCCTTCGTAAACCCTAAGATAGTACATGATCGGGTCCTGGCTTATTGGCAATGTGCATGCTATGCTAAAAAAATGGTGCTTATGTGATTTGGGATCTTTAGTACCCACAAAAATATTGAGTGACAATATTCTTATATTATTGCCTGCATGTGAAAGGATCCCTGAGGCAAGAATGATACCTAGACCAGCTGCATATGTCAGTTCTGATCTCAAGAAAGGGATCCTGTGTCATTAAATAAGGAAGACACTCAACATCATCCTCTGGACTCTACATACACACATACATGTAACTACACACAACACAGACAATATTATTCATACACAGGTAACCTTATATAAACCTTAACATTCACATCACACACAAACTATGTAAAAAGTGTAATATAATATTGAATGTATTTCAAGCCTTGAAACAGTTATATTTGTCAACTATGGTTGCTATACTAAAAACAGTTATTTTTGATGAAGAACTAATGACATTAAAAAAATACAAACTAAAGCATTCTATTTTCTTTATTTTATGTTATATCATGGTCTTATATCTCCTCACCCTGCTCCCTATTACCTTAAGGGTCCTCCTCCTCAGTAAGGTTATTGGTGTTCACTGTTGGGTAATTAGGGCCTCTGTCAGTCTGGGGGTGGGTGTGATTCAGAATATTTCTAACCAAATTATGGCTCTTAAAATAATTCTGTACCGTTTTCAGCAACAATCCCTGAACCTTGGCAGATGTGTTCAAAGTTTGTTTGAGTGTTGAGTTCTCTGTAGCTTCTGTATGCGTTCACCACAGTGTTTGTTGGCATTTCCCTGGAAGTGATTTTTGGGCAAGCTTTTGGAGAAATGCTCATGCCTCAGCTCCCTCTGTGGTTTCTTCTGGACCCCAGCAAATGTGGTACTGGTTGAATATCTCGTGTTGAGCAGGTGGCTATCTTTTCTTGTCATATTGATGGACCCTGGATCTCCCAGTGTTGCAGTCAGCATTCTAGTTGCTGAGTAGAAAGAACCCAAACAAAAGTGGCTTGTGTAGGAATGGGTTTATTTGGTTTATGGACTTGAGGGGAGACTCCATCCTGGCAGGGAAAATGATGGCATGAGCAGAGGGGTGGACTTCACTTCCGCCACAGCACTGCAAACAGCTGCAGAAAGGTGTGCCAAATACTGGCAAGGGAAGCTTGCTTATAACCCCATAAAGCAACCCCAACAACACAGCTCTAGTGAGGTTGTAAAATCCAAACTTCCATCAGTTGAGGATCAATTACCTAGAACACATTCATTTGTTTCTGGGGGACACCTGGATCAAACCATGACACCCAGTATTCTCTGTCATCAGTAAAATAAACAGTCTCCAACCAATGGTGAGAGCTGCTTTGATTAAGGGGATATTCATAGAACATTGAGAGACATATTGATAAAAGTACTCAGTCAACTTTTCCATTGAGCAATGAGGGCCACATTCTGGGATTTGTGAATTTCCTGGCTGTGGGATTCTGACTTGGCTCCCAGTATCACCAATGAGATCTCTCCCACTCAGTGGTCCTCATGTCTAATTGGAGAGCAAATGGTTACCTTCTATAGTTGTGTGCCACTATTGCAGAAATAGGTATTTATTGACCTGCTAGGTGATGAAAGCCCATGAGGGCTTTCCAGGTGAGGACTGGCTT
>PVHP010012877.1:0-42004 GCA_004024765.1 Zapus hudsonius
GAACTGAGCGGAAGAGGGGGCGGAAAGATTGTGAGAGCCGTGGTGGGGGAGACTGTCCGGAGGCATGGCACCCATCAGTAACAACACACTTGGGCCAGGAAGACAGGGATGAATACTAAGATATACAGGATCCCTTGCCACAAGGACCAATACAGACAGCCCACGAAGGAGGATATACAACTGATCAGGGAGGGGGAGGGGGGAAGCGGGGAATTCGAGATAACAACGCATGGTTTGCCCACTAAATAATGTAACTCATTATGGACAATAAAAAAAAATGTGACTCTTTCCCCTTTTGTATGCATGGCTTATTTACAACAGTTCAGCCCTCTTAAAATATAGTAGGAATTTTTTTTTAATTTTAGGGACTGGGTTAAACATGGTGAGAGAAGTTGTTTTATTTTTTCTTAGCATGATTCATAGCAATGACATCTCAGCAGTGGTGTGTGTGTGTGTGTGTGTGTGTGTGTGTGTGTGTGTGTAGGAGTAGAAGAGAGAGAGAGGGAATATACAGGGAAAGAAAGGAGGTTCTATTATCAAATTCATTGTAACCACTTAGAATTAACTTATTTGGTCCAGGCATGGTGGAACAAACAACCTGTAATCCCAGAACTCTGGGTAGCACAAAGCAGAAAGATACCGAGTCTCAGACTGTGAGATCAAGACAGCTTCTTTTACTGTCCCACAAAAAACAGAGCTTTTTCATTCATCTTTTTAATGTTAGTACTTCAATGGAAATTTAATAAAAAAAATTCACATGCACTTTGGAAATATTTTATTTTACCTTTATTTTATTAGAAAAAATGGACAGAGACTGCCATTTGTTATCTAACTTTAAAAAACTCCACTAACTAAATACAAGTTTGAAAATAATTAGAGGCTATAAATTAGTAACAGGAGAATTACAGAATTATGCTTCATGCTGCCTCCAAAGGAAAGCCTTTCTGTAGTTTTTGAAGAAGCACAGATGTTTTGGAATGTGACTACCTCTGTGTCTTATGGAACCTTAAAAATGGGCTTGGTCTAAATGAAGGTGACCACAACAATACATAGAAGGGTATGTGATGATGCAAACTACTCTTCTAGTGTCTGGGAAAGCACGCACCCAAAGCAACAGTTAGATAGATATGGAACTAAATAACATTATGATTCTGCTTTCTGATCACTAAGAAGAAATATCACTGATGATACCATAGATAAGATTGAAGATACTACATACATAATCCTCTTAAGATTAGTGATGAGTTTCTCACACAGCACATATACAGACTGAAATTCTTTCATTAGATGCATTGCCATAGTGACTGCCACATGTATGATAGTGATGCGAGTGAAATGTAAGAGTTACAATAAATTTTCACTCATTCCACAGAATTAGAAAGAGAAAAATAACATTGAACACTCAGCAAACTAAAGAAATTAATTTTTTTGCTTGCCATAGTAATTCCAATGATCTAATTAACTCTGGTCTACTTTTCTTTTCAGTTGGTTTCTTTCATTTTCCAGGTTAACTTTGTAGTTAGTGAGGTTTTTTTCAAGTTTCTGTTTTAGTTTGTGGTCAGTTTTAAAGTTGTTTAAAAACATACTGTATTTTGCTATGAGAACAACAAAAAAAAAAAAAAAAAAAAAAAAAAACCGTCCGTGCACAGAAGCACACACATGAGCAAGAACAAATGGAGAAAGAAAACAAAAAGCAAAAGCTTAGAGTTTGGGTTAAAATATGTGTGTGAAGAATTCTAAATATTAATATCACTACTTTTTAAGTTTATGATAAATCTGCTATATCTTACTAAGCAAATTTGTATTAACACTGATAGAATAGTAGAAACATCTGGTCCACCTCAGAAGGTTCAGTTTGCTCAAGCTCCTGATTCTCCACCATTTCCCCAGAGCTTTGCTTCTTGATTATAGAACCCCAATGGAAGTACCAGGCCTAGCCGTATTCCATGGTAGAAAAAAGCCACGTCAGGTCCAAGTAACACGTAGAAAGCTTCCAGTCAGCTGTGATACACATCACTTTCTATTGCTTTATTTTTTTGCTTTTTTTTTTGTTTGTTTGTTTTTTTTTTTAATTTAATTTAATTTTATTTTATTTTTTTGCTTTTAGAAACTTTTTATTGAAAGCTTCCATAAGCATAGACAATAAACCATGATAATTCCCTTCCCAACCCTCATTCTCCTCCTCTCAAATCCACCCTTCATTAAATCCCTTCTTTTTTCCAATTAGTCTTTCTTCTTTATTGATGTCATCATCTTTTCCTCCCAGTTGAGGATCTTATGTAGGTCGTGTCAGGCACTGTGATGTCATGAATATCAAGGCCATTTTGTGTCTAGGAGACAGTATTATAAGCAATTTTACTCTTACTTTGGCTCTAAAATTCTATCACCTCTTCCACAATGGAAGCCTTGGAGGGTGTGGTAAAGATGTCTCAGTGCTGAACACTGCACTGTCACTTCTTTTGAGTCATCCCAGAAGTCACTGCCATCTGAAAAAAGAAGCTTCTCTAACCAAAAGTGAGAGTAGCATGACTATATTGGTACAAACATATAAAGAGCCTAGAGTGCAGTTTGGTGGGCATAATATATATATTACCCAGATACCAGGTGTTACCCCTGCAGGGCTCATGACCTCCCCAGCCATAGGCATTTCACTACGTTTTCTGTACCAGACATGTATTTCCTCCATGTACTGGGCCTCCAGTCAAATTAGACATCACAATTTTTTAAATCATGCTGCATTGGTTAGAGCTACACATATGATCAAACCACAGCAGAAGTGGAGCAGGAAGTGGGAGTTCAGCCCTCTTTCATGGAATGACACTGTATAACATGGCTTTGGACAAAGGTGTATTCACACTCTCTCTCCAGGTGTGGTGTAATCCACACTACTTACATAGAGCCTTGTCAGTGCTTGTCTTCTTTGGCATGTGTGCATGTTTGGTGTGCATGTGTGTATATATGCACATCCATGTGGGGGGGCACACTAATGTGCAGTGCACATATGTGCATTTGTGTAGAAACCAGAAGTCATTGCCATGTGTTTCTCATTCACTCTCAAAACTATTTTTGAGGCAGGGTCTCTTAGTGAACCTGGAGCACCCAGTTGGGCTACATAGGTTATCCAGAAGATGCTGAGGATCTTTTGCTTATACCTCCCAGCACTGAGATCACAGATACATGCAGCCACATTCCACTTTTATGTGCGTGCTTAGGAACCAAACTCAGTTCTCATGCTGGAAGCATGTTGCAGTTACCTTCTCATTGGTTGGATAAAAACACCCAATAAAAATCAGCTCATGAGAAGAAAGGTTTTTGGCTTACAGTCTTGAGGGGAAGCTTCAGGATGATGAGGAAAAGTACGGCACGAGCAGAGGCTGCACATCACATCCTTGCCACAGCAGGAGGAGAACGGGAGCAGGGGAGTGAGCAGAGCTGACATGTGCAAGGTAGGGACGGATAAACCTCCAGGTCCACCCCAGCAACACACTTCTGCCAGTAAAGCTCCACATCCCAAGCTGCTGCCAGCTGAGAATCAAGCATTCTGATCATAAGTTGATGGGGGACATCTGATTCAAACCAGTAGGCAGCCATCTACCCACTGGCCCATCTTCTCATACCCTATTATTTTCTATGACATATTTTTGACTTAAATTAGTTTTATAAATGTTTTTATTTGCTTTCATATACCTGATTTTCTCTCCGAACTGTCCAATGTTTCTGCTGCTTTTTGCACATGTAGACATGTTTCTTCCCTAAATACTACATCTCGAAATGACCCAGAAATTATTTAGTTCTCTCCTGTTCACAACTTTATGCTTCCTCTGAAGCAACAGGGATTGAACTAGGGCTTCTTTCACATGAGGAAGGTGCTTATACTGGGTTTCACCTCCAGCCCTCTTTTTGCTTTTTAACTTTTTATTTTGAAACAAGGTCTCACTAAATTATCCAAGGCAGGCCTTGAACCTGTGATACTCTTGCCTCAGTTTGGCAATACAGGTACTAAAGGTAAGCATTTCAACCTATCAACTGCCTCTTTCACTGAATATGGATATGAGAAAAGGCAGCCTCAAGCATGTTTTGTGAATAACATGGACACCAATTGTGAATATACATAGATAACTGTACATACATTATAGCATTTCTATAAAAATAACACAAAAGATTTTGACAATTTAGAAAAACTAGAGTTCTTTTAAAATTAATAATAAGCTATTACTTAGCAACTTTAAACACTTAAAGCAGTTCACTGGGAAAACATAAAATTATTTGTTTATAATAAATAACAACTGCCATGTGAGATATAAATATTTCTTGCAACAAGCATAGGGAGTAAACAGTTGTTAATATTAAATAACATTGCATGAGAGTATGTTAAACATTTTAAAAACACAATAGGTAATGTTAAACAAAGGAAAGTGCTCGTACAGTTCAAATGCCAATACTCCTTAAAATTTGTAGAGTCTTGCTCTGTTGCTTGCATTCTACCTTTATATTAAACTGTACCTCTTTAGTGTTTTCTGAAGAAATTAGCACTCATGCCACTGTCTTAACATGGTGGAATGGCAGAATGGTACAGGCAGTACATGACCTTTTCTACTTTCTTAAACCCAGAAGAAAGTGCATTTTATAAAGATGTAAATGAAAACTTATTTCTTGCATATTATTATTTGGCAACAGACTTTCATATCTGACCTTTGATTTAACCAATGATGCTATGGGAGTGAAAGTATAATAGTGTCCATTGAAGAATAAGTGAGGAAATGACAACAGAGGATTTCAACTGCACAGGTATTTAGCAGCCGAGCCAAGAAAAGAACCTGAATTTTGGCTCTGAATCTAGTTTCAATTCTATGATCCCTAATCACCCTCAGAAAAAAATTACTAAAAAGCCAATTTATCTTGGGTCATGTTCAGGGAATTTAGTTGTACTCACACCAAAAAGTAAATACATTTATAGATCCTGCAACATTTATTCCAAGAAGAGTAGTATATAAAATTGCTAAAACAGTAAGCTTTCACCTATCAAATAAGTGAGGCAACATCTGTCTCTAACTCAGATGTGTTTGCCTTAATTGTAAAGTGACACCCATTGATTCTTAAATGAAGAGGGAGCTGAGAAAACAGCTTACAGGGTAAAGGGCTTGCTGCTGAAGCATTATAACCTGAGTTCAAACCTCTGGCATTCATGTAAAAGCTGTCTACTGTAGTTACCATTTTATGGATAGCATAAACACCTGACAACAGCAACTAATGGGAGGGAAAATGGGGCTTATTTTGTCTTCTTACAGCATCAAGGGGAAGATTTAGCATGGTAGAAAAAAAGCAATGGTAGAGCAGAGGATAGATCACATCTTGTCACAGCAGGTGACAGAAAGCAGCAAGAGTGAGGCAAGCTCTAGTAAAGAGGAGCTGGTTATAGCACCCTTAAGCCCCTCCTACCCCAGCAACACACCTCCCCCAGCAAGGCTCTACCTCCCAAATTGCCACCTTGTGGGGAACAAGCATTCAAAGCACATGAGTCTACAAGGGATATCTGATTCAAATCACTCTGGTGACAGTGGCATAAGCCTGGAATCACAATGCTGGGGAGTCAGAAACAGGAAGTTCATTCCTCAGAAGCACTGGGTTAGCTAGGCTAGGCAAACCAGTAACCTCCGGTTCTGTGAAAGAGCCTGCCTCAAAAATTCTCTCTGTCTCTCTTCTATCTCTTTGTTTATAAATAAATACTTAAAAAAAATAAGGTAGAGAGCGACTGAAGAAAATGTCTGGCCTCCACTCATAGGCACAAATACACTCATGGACACCCATACACACTTATGAACATGCATACATACATACACACACATACAAATATATTTTTAAAGGTGAGTGAAAAAATAAATATATTTTTAAAGAGAGCCAAAAAAAAACAGGTTCTCTTCTTGGTTTGGCTGCTAAATACCTGTGCAGTTGAAATCCTCTGTCATTTCCTCACTTATTCTTTAATGGACACTCACCTTTCACTTGTCCAAATTTCTTAAAAGGAAAAATGAAATGCAATGAAAAGGAAAAAAAAGTTTCACTACAAATATCACTGAAAATAGTTAATATGTCAGGAAGACTTTTCTTTTTAAACCAGGTGACCTGAGGGCTCTTACAGAGGTTTCCCTACATTATAGCTGGGGACCATCACTCTTCACTGATTGAGAAGGAGTAAACACTCTGGAGGCTCTTGTTCTCAAGGGTTCCCTCTGGATGGCTCCTGAAGATGAACCTTCTTGAGTCCCACTCGGAACGCCATCCTGATTGGCACAGACTGCTGGCTCTTCCACTGTGTCTACCTGCCCAGAGCCATTAAAGAAGGTTTCTATTTTGATTACTTTAAACACATGCACCTCTTTGAAGAGAGCCAGAAGCCTTGCAGGTAGTTGTTGATAAAAAAACTATACCTGATGGGCAACTCAACACTTGATTGAATTTTCCAGCGGGACTACCTCAAAAAACATTATCATACTACTACTCTCTGGTTCCAGTGAGGACAGAATTTCTGGAATATTTGAATAAGAATCTCTTGGCCTACTGGGCTCATAAATCCTGCCAAATTAGACCTGGATCCCAGGACTTCTGATTTATAACTACAGAACAGCACACTGGATATCTATGACCTTCTTTTATGTCCACTGATAGCAAAAGCTCTCTGTTTTTCTCTGATCTTATTAGGAAGATTTCTTTGAATAAAATAGAAAAAGAGAAGAAATGATAAATACACAATGAGATAAGTAAGCAAACCTTGAAAATAGGTTAGAAAAGGAATTAACAGAAATTTGGGCTTGGAAACCTTTTTCAGGAATTGCATATTTGTTTCATCTTTTTGATGGCCAGGTTAAGCAAAATGAGGAAGATGATAATGTAATCCCTACTCTCACAAGAGATTTTAGGCTTATCAATATTGGCTTGCTTTTTACTTCTATCATATGTAACTTTATTCATTAGAGGGACTGGGGCTGGGGAGATGGCTCAGTGGCTAAAGCTGCTATTTGCAAAATCTGCAGGCCCATGTGAATTCCGCAGTCACGCACGTAAAGCCAGACCCAAAAAGTGATGTAATCTGCTGGCATTCTATTTCCCTTAACTCCAGTTATACCTAGGAAAATATATCTCAGATTCCAATGCCTCCCAAGACTGGCAGGTGGCATTGTCTGAGAAATACCAAGGTGCTCTGCCTCCCAAATCTATCTTTCCTAGGGACATTCCTTGAATTCCCATCATTAATGACAGTCTTTCTAATGTGCACAAATGTGTTGGCATATCACTGATTCCTGTAGCAGTTTTAATAAAAAATAAATGGAAATAATTTGAATAACTACAATATGGAAAGAGCAGTGATTTCACTTTATCTTTGCTCTAGCAAAAAATCCTTTTCATTACCAGACAAACTGTCAAAATTTAGTCAGCCTCCTCACCTGAAATCAGATAGGACCAATATTTATTGGTTATTACATCTTTATGATCTCCTTCAGATCATGTTCACATATTTCCACAATAGGAGTCCTGATAATCTTTAGAGATTCCCGAAAGTCCTTAGAAAAATTAGTAGAGGAACACTCATTTCATATCATCAGAACATTTTAAATTTTTTTTTCTTATATTTGTGAAGAACTTTTTCTTGTATTTCATACAGTCCTCAAAATCAAAAGAAAGGCTCTGGGGAACTTTATCTCCTGAACTTCACCCCAAAGTACTTGTCTCTGAGACTCCCTCAAGAGAATCACCTTGGTCCAATTTAAGGGATTTTTTCCCTCTATCTGAAGTCATATATCATGTATCCTATTTCTGGAGACTGACCCCTGTACTCTTTGAACTTCTCAGAAGCTACTTTATTCCAACCTCACTGCTTCCTGGCCTGAGAGGATCGTGGACTTAAAATCTCTTCTAAGAGCCCAGAGCCTGCCACATCCTAAGCTTATTCAAGAATCAGGTATTCTTCTATGTGTTGGGTTTCTGCACCATGTAATCATAGCATTGTTAAAGAGGTAAAACCCACAGTGCTTTATAAATTCAAAAGGCATTCTACATCCCATCGTGGTGCTATTCTTCAGTTGTTCAAAATGCAGAGAAAACTGCTCTATCACGAGACCCCAGTGATGATGCAGTCTGTGATGCTCAAAATGTTTCTGGCTGATTGGAACCTTTGCAAATGCTTTAGGCTGGGGACATGGCTCAGTTAAAAGCACTTACTTGAAAAGCCTGCTGACCAACATTTGATTCCCCAGTACCCACGTAAACCAGAAAAACAAAGTGAAGCATGAGTCCCAGTGACAAGAGGCCCTGGTATGCCCACACTGTCTCTTCTTCTCCTTAAAATAAATAAATAAAAATATAAATTAAAAAATTCACAAGAAGAAAATCACAAGTCATTCCCACAGAGGCATGACACACTTTTTCCCCAGAGAAATAGTTTTGTTTCTTGGGCATGCCAAATGGCTATGAGGTTAACTAGGATTTTCTGTTGTAGGTATGGATCAGTGCTCTGAGGGTACCTACTGAGATTTCAGCATTCTTGTGTTCCAAAACAAAGAACTGTATGAGGGACACATGGATAGTGACACATTACAGGAAAAGCCCAGAGAGCTAGGAAAGCCCAATGAGTGGGGAGCCTTTATGGTTGATCTACATAACACCCTCTTTCACCTACACTTGGATCTTCCTGAGGGCTTTGCTTGTACATGTTCTGTTCCTTAAATGTAGCCTGGGTGGGAAAGGTTTATAGTCTTTCTTCCAATTGGATTCTTTCGCATTAACTTTGATGACTCTTGGCACATCCTGCTGTCCTGCCTGCCACAATTTGAATTAGATATAAAAAATCAGTGTTCTATGAAGAAACAAATCCTAACTGGGGAAAGTGAAAAAGCTTTTTTTCTAGTTGAAATATTTTTATTTTAGTAATAGTATATGCAAATTGTACAAAAATAGTTATAATTTTGACGTGTCTATATTTTGATCAAAATTATTCACCAATTTCCCTTTCTTACCCTCTAGGCAGTCCCCTTCCTGTTTCCAAGTTATCTTTCAACTCCCATATCATGTAATTAAATATAAATCACACATGTGACAGAAAACATAATATTTATATTTCTGAGTACAGCTTATTTCGCTTGACATGATGATCTCTACTTCTATGCATTTCCCTGAAAACTATGTGAATGATTACACTGTTCATTATGAACAATACTCCATTGTGCATATGTGCCACATTTCCTTTATCCATCCATCAATACATTAAGTAAAAATTAAAGCTATACAGAATCAGTCTGAAGCATACAGCATCTCAAGACTTGGAAAACTTTGCTCTTATTGAGATCCATGTCATGCTGATTCAACAGCTCTGCAAATATACTACAAGCCACAACTTGCACGTATAAAATGAATGGACTTTAAAGAATGATAGTATATTTTTGTACATAAAGTTTCATAAATATTTTTATTTATTTTAAAGCACAGAGAGAAAGAGAATGAATGGGCATGCCAGGGCCTCCTTCCACTGCAAGTGAACTGCATGCATCACTTTTTTTTTGCATGCATCACTTTATGCATCTGGTTTTACACATGTAGGCTTTGCAATCAAGTATCTTTAACCACTGAGCCATCTATCCAGCCCTTTATAAATTGTTAAAAAGTAACTTAGTGGTCTGAAAATGCCAGGGTGAAATGCAAAGGATCTGTATAACAAATGTATGAACCAACCTCATTGAAAGGAAGAAAAAGAGGGAACAAAAAACAATACTACTATAAATTTTCGAAACAGTAGAATTTTGGGTGAACACCATCTGAAAAGAACAAAGAACTGTATGAGCATTTATACTATGATTCGTACTATAGTTTATGACTGAGGTCACAGGTTAGCTTCTGAAACCATCATACTTTTATTTTGGAATTGTATTTTTAAGTAAATAGATTGTAGGGGTCAAGTACCCCAGCATTGGGAATATGAGACTATAAATAAGTAAATTTGAGGATATACAGTGGTCCATGAGGTAATGTAATAATTTTGAAAAAATCAGTATGAACTCAAGTTTACAGTAATGTAGATATAGCAATAGCCTGTTCCTGTCAAGAAGGATAAGCCCCAAGACCTCCAGTGGAAGTCTGAAACCACAGATAACAAATACATCATTTTGTGTTATACACACATATATACAATAATAAATATTAGCTTATAAATTAGACCCAGTAAGAATAATAATAATAACTAATGGTGGACAATTTATAAGAATACAATGTAATAAAATTATTAGCATCTCTGCTTTTGGTAAAGTGAGAGGTATTTTCTGGGTCTTAGAAAATGATCACCAGTATTGTAACTGAGATAGCTACTAAATAACTTGAGGGGAAGCAGTGCAAAGACATATTCATGGGTGGACAGAGCAGAATTCCATGAGACTCTATCAGAGTACTCAGAATAGCAATGATTTAAGACATGAGTTATTTATGTAACATTCAATACAATATATTTGGATTGTGGATAATCATAATAAACTACAATTATAGATATTGAGAGTCTACGACTTTACTGATGGTTGCACATATGTGTGTGTGATTATATATACGTGTATGTGTGACTCTGTGTGTGTTGTGTGTCTCCTCACTCTCTCAGTAGAAACTGCACAGAAATAATAACACTGCAATATGGTGTGCATATCCAGTACTCAAGTAGGGTATTCTAATAAAATTATCCATGAGAAACTTGGGATCATTTAAGGAATGGCTAGTTGTTAGATGTAAGCAGAAAGCACACAAGATGAAACAAAGGCAGTGTATAACATCAATTAGCAAAAAACTGTAAAAAAAAATGACACCTCCCCATGGTGATGGGACAGAGGGACACAGGACAGCAGTAACCCCCCCTTCCATAGCTGGAGTAAATCAAACAAGAAAATTAAATATTTTGAGACTCTAATCCAAATTGAAAACAGGTATCTTTGAGTTCATACTGCTGTAAAGATGTCAATAAAAAAACAACTGAATGAGAACAGAGAAATTTCTCATCCAGGGGAATTAAACAGTTTTTTTTTTTAAATATGTAGTCCTCAAAAAGAAAACACAAAGCTTCCCGCTCACTAGGAGTAGGCTGCATTTAGTGATTACTTCCAAAGACTACAGTATGGAAAAGGAGAAAATAGACTAATTTTACAGTGGCTAAATCTGACAAACACTAGCTCAAGTCTAGTGGTCAACATTTAAATCAATAATGGTAAAGTCATATTGGCAGAATTGCCAATTATGATGATAGTGACTTTTTGAAATATTTTTATGTATTTGCAAGCAGAGAGAGAGAGAGAGAGAGAGAGAGAGAGAGAGAGAGAGAGAGCACACCAGGGCCTCCAGCCCTGCAAAGGAATTCCAGATGCATGTACCACTGTGTATCTGACACTGTGTATGGGCACTGGGAATTGAACCTGGGTCATTAGACTTTGCAGACAAATACCTTAACTACTGAGTAATCCAACCTGAGAGTGACATTTTATCTCAGTCCCAAAACAAATTACCCCAGTGTAAATATGAGAAAGGTATCAAAATGATTCTGAGGGACAATCCACAAAATATTGGACCGATATTCCTTAAAATATCGAAGTCACTGAAAATAAGTAAAGTCTGAAAAATTGTCACAGGCAATAGGAATCAAAGAAGAAAATAAAATTGAATGTAACGTGATATTCTTCTGAGATGAATCCTAGAACAGAAACATGGACTTTAGGAAAAATCTGAAGAGATACTAATAAGATGTGATACTTAGTAAAATGTTAATTCAATATTTGTTAATTAATTTGGATAAATGTACCATGCTACTGTGTAATGAGAAACTTTAAAATAATAAAGGAAGAAACTAGGTTTGTAATGCTTGCTATTATCCTGTTCATTTTTAAAATATATTTTCTAGTTAATAGGTTAAAATAGACAAGATATACTAAAGACATCTCCAAAATATTCTCTTTCTATTTTTAGGCTTTTTAAAAATGGATATTTCACAGCACACAAAAGAATAATTTTTTTCAGTATTATTTCTGTCTTGACTATAAAAAGATCTATTTAGATTTTAGTTATTATTAAGATCACATATGGCTAGATGTTTAAGCCATTTTCCCTCTGAACTGCATTGCCTTCAGTGATCCTTCTATTTTACGTTTCTTGATTTTCTGCATTTATTTAAATAAAAATGTTCTACCAAGCCAAGTAAAACACCAGTTTGTTAAAAGCTGAGTTAAAACATGAGCTAGTTCTACACTTACAAATGAAAGGGACCTGGTAGATGCTAAGCTTTATTTTTCCCTCTGCTTAACTACTAATTAGGAATGGTGGTTGTAAAACAAAACCTAAAACTATGTGATGGTAAAACAGATTTCAAATGTATTCTTCTAGGAAGGAATAAGTGCTCTCAAAATATCTTAGTCCAACCATAACAGCTATGAAAAATATGGTTTCAACAGACCTACTTTATGAATATATGTTTACATACCAAATTCATTCCATTCTCTTTGTGATAAATCATAAGTAGAATTTAACATTTTAAATAAACATCACAACTCACTGGAGGATGAAGACCAAAAACTTACTGAAATCTTGTAATAAGCAAAAACTTCAATGAAGTCCCTCCCTTACTCATTGTGGTCAATCTCTAAATGGACCCTGTTTTGGACAAATGACCTAATCAAATGATTACCAATAATTCCCTGCCTTCTCAAATAACACTGTGACTCAAGGCTATTCAATGTCGTGCCCACATGAGAAAAATCATATCAAAGCTGTCACCACAGAGGCTGAAGCTGTTTCTCTTTTCATTTCACTGCAATGCCTGAAGATCCTGAGGACAGACATTTTTTTAATTCACCAGACTGCTAGAGGAAAGATATTACTGTTCTTTGGCTAAATGGAAACATCTTTTTCTATCTAAAGCCTACTACAATTATTTATTTCCTTCAATTGATTCTGTTCTCGCTTTTGGTTAGAGAAGCTTCTTTATACAGACGGCAGTGAATACTAGGGAGATCCAAAACTTATTGAGATGGCAAGAAGAAAAAAAAGCCCAGTGCTCAACACTGAAAGCCACCTCTATCACATCTACCAGGGCTCAAGGAACATTACAGAAGAAGTGGTGGACAGAATATGAGTGCTGCTCTCACTGCTAGACAGATAAAGCTTCTATGTGGTGATGGTGGTAGTCAGTGAGGAGACTCAAAAGTCATCAGAGCTGAAAATAAGAGGCTTTGGGGAGCTCCGCACTAAAGCATCATGCCCTCCAAGACTCAGGAAGCGTTGCAGCAAAGAGGTCAGAAAAAACTGCAAGAGCCACAGTGTGGAAAAGAATACTACAGGGGGCTGTCCTCCTGACATGATCTTGCTGATGCGTTCATGATCTCATGGTGGTCATTGTTACCCTCACAAGATTTGCACTTTTCTGAGCCCATCAATGTTTTGAGATGGAGGATGGGGGACAAAACAGAGGAAGCCCTTCTTAGAAAGAAGAAGGTCCTCCTCAGTGAAATGAGTGTGGAGAAGAGGTCAAAAGAGGACAGCAGGATGGGAATATGATCAAGTACAGTATTTTTAGGTATTAAAATTCTCTATAAGGAAATTAATCAGTATTTTAAGGACTAATGAAGGCAGGAAGAGGCAGCAACTGTAACCAGCACTAACGATCGCAGGCAGTTGGGCATTCTAAATATATACAAGTACAAATTCTATGTATATCTTTTCACTTGATCTTTCTCTTAAAAATATTTTTAAAAGTCTTAAATTCAATTTTAGTGCTACTTACAAAAATGTTAAAAGGCATACTTAATATCATTTATGAAGTGAAGACACTGAAACAAGGGGAATTCAACTTTGTTTCAAGCTCTCTCTCTATCTCTCATATATATACATATATATATATATATATATATATATATATATATGAGAGATAGAGAGAGAGCTTGAAACAAAGTTGAATCTCCAGCAACTGGGGAATAAGTATTCAAAAAATATAAGGATATGGGGGATATTTGACATTTAAACAGCCATGTTTGCCTCTTCTGGGAGGCTTGAAGAGCTTCTTTCTGACACCACATAACATACCATGAACTCTTCCAGCAAACATAACCTAAACTCTCCATCCCTATGAAGTGAGTACTAGCTCTTCTATAAGGTATACATCTATTCCCTCTATAAATGAGATGGACACCAATATCTAGCACAACCCAAAGCAGAAGTCCAGAGACACTAAGATCTCAACAATAAAGCAGAGTTAAAACTCACCCACCATGACTCAGGGAACTGAGCGGAAAAAGGGGCAGAGAGATTGTAAGAGCCATGGTGGGGGAGAATATCCAGAGATGTCCCTCGGTAACAACACACAAAGGGTGAGGGGGAACCTGGCCACCTCTTGTGCTATTCATAACCTCCTACCCCATGGACTTGATCCAGTATGCCCACTGAGGGAGGGCCCTAGTGGGTTGGGACAGGGAGGAGGGAAATGGGCTTACCAACATAAGATTTGCTCACACAATGTATCTAATTATGGATAATAAAGATATCAACAATAAAAAACAAGGTAAAAAGGGATAAGATTACTGGATTTTTTTTTGTAAAATCAACAAGAGAATAAAAAGATATTATTATGGTAAAAAAAATCTTATCCATGTGAATCAGATGACTTTTTAAGATTATATACCATTTTAGATTGATTTGCTTTCTATGTCTTATTTTTACTCTTTAAATAAATTCAAACTTCTACAAGGTAATCTATATATGTGCTGCTTTCAATATGATCTCCTCAAAATTCATGTGTTAAAACTTACTTTTAAATTTTGTATTAAGTGAATTGTTTTTGGAAATGATTAAGACATGAGGGTTACACCCTCAAAATAGCCTTCAGGAAGAGTTCCGCCCTATGTCCCTTGAAAAAATAGTGGCTGTTCCCACTGGAGGTTGCAACAAGAATCACCTTGGAAAGAAAATGTGGTCCTCACCAGACAGACCTGCTGGCTATTTGATTTTGGACTTCCCAGCTTCCAGAACTGTGAGAAAATGGTTTCTACTATTTGGAAATCACCCAATCTGTTGTATTTTTTTTTTTTACAGCAGCAGAGACTAAGAAAAAGAGACCTCTGTGAAATGATACAACTTAATATTTAAATTAATTAAAGGAAGCCAGCTTGGTAAGTATCACAAGGAAGAGTGTACCAGGTAGACAAGACAGCCAATGAAATTATCTTGAGGGAGAGATGATGCATTTGAAGAACTGAAAGTTGCAGTCTAATTCACACTACTTACACTGGGGAAAGTGTAGGGGGGGATTATCTGACTTCCCTGGGAAAAATAAGTGTCAGGAAAGATACCTTGTGTATTTACACGTATACAAACACCACATATTTAGGCTATAATATGTACTAGGGGTACTTGTGGATTCACTGAAGAACCTTTGGTAATTATGAGCACATGTCTCCTTCATGATGGTGTATGATTTCCACTGTTATCATGTGTGTCTTTCGTTGAGATCCCTTTTAGGCAAGACTCAGAGTGGGTTCAAGACAATTCCAGCCAAGTCTTCATTATGTAGCCTGCATGTGGAACACAGGAGCTGCACAACAATTAAAATCAGTGGAATTGAAATACCTTTAATATGTAGCATCTAACAGACTTGCACACTGCTGTTTCAGCCTGTCTTTTCTGTTACATTTTCAAATGTGAATCAGACAACTGTGAATCACAATGTCCATCAAGCTGTAGAGAGCTGTGGTCATGTTTCACTTGCATCTGCTTGATGTACCTGTCATCTGATTGGGGTGCATGAGATATATCTGTTACCACTAATAAGCTCTAATGTACTTTCACAGCTCTTTTCAAATTCCTTCTTATTGAAAGAATTATTAATCTTCACTTCTATAAACTATGGCATTCATAAAACTAACTGATCTTTATTACTTTCTATGCAGATAATGTTGCAGCTCTCTTTAGATAGTGAGAATAGAATATATGTTGAATATAATATATACTACATATACTCTACTATATATATTCTATGCTATATTATATATATGGAAGTGCAGGGTCTCATGTAGTCTAGACTGGCTTTGAACTCACTATGTATCTGAGGAAAACTTTGAAGTACTAATCCTCCTACTACCACCTACCGTGGGTTTCATACAATGCTGGATATAGACTGAACCCAAGGCCATGTGCACTAGGCCAGCACTCTACCAAATGAGCTACATCCTCAGCCCAAATACAGTATACACTTTCGAGAAGAAGCTCTATTTTCCTGAGGTATAACTCCTGTCTTGACACTCATCAGCAAGATGATGGTAACCAAGTGATTGCCATTTTCTTAATCTTAATTTCATCATCTGTGAAATACAGAAAAGTATGAATGCTACTTGGTTCTTAGAATTAAATTAACTATATGCAACTCTTACATGTAAACAATTTGTACAGGGAAATGCACATACTACAGATACACACTGTTGGACATATATACATAATCCCTATATATTATGTGACATTTTCTATGTAAATATGCATGTATATATTCAAATTCAGTAGCAAACAACATAAATGAACAACCTGTTTTATTCTCAGTCTGTGTATGCCTAAAATGAAGGCAAAATTCCAGCTTAAGGTGATGTCAAAAAATATATAGACAATATGTTTAAAATAAAATGCAACATGTCTAATCATAAGTAAGGTTTGTGTTTGTACAGGATACATTATCAAAAAATTTCTAGAATGTAGATGAACACAAACCTTCCAAATAAAATCAAAGTCACATTTCCTCTAACAAGATGAGTTCATAACTTCTGCTCACAGTGGACATTATTACTTTTAACAATATTAATGTCACACATGATTTTTAAAAAATTGCACATGTATTGACTTAGTACTCGAAGTGTACGAATGTCACTACAGAATTTTATTTAAATTATATTTCTTGATGCAATTTTACAAAGCAGTCTATATTGTTACTCATTTTTACATAGGAAGAATTTGAAATTAAGAATGTTATGAAATGTAAGGTAGCCAGTAGAAAGAGAGACGAGGAGAATAAACAAAACTCAGCAGGTCCTCATCTGGTACCTCAATAGCCGTGGCCATTGCCCATCTAGGAGAGCCATCAACCCATCCATTTCTGTGGCTTTTGCACAGCATTTTGTGACTTCTGTGTAAACTATATAAGTAGTATTTTAAACGCAAGAGTTATGAGATGACTTCAAATCAATTTCTACTTTATCTATAAAATCCCTTTAAAATGTATTCAATGTGATTCATCTTTCCTCCTGCCTGTTTGCTGTTCTGTGTGTATGGTGTTGGTGATGGGTTTTTTTCTCTGCTCTGACCTGTGAAAGAGGGCCAGCCTCTTTGGCTATTACAGAACTTCCCCTCAATCTGTAGTTTCAATAAATACTTTCCTCCCCAAATTGTTCCTGGTTTGAAGATTCATCCCAGCAGTGTGTGGCTGACTATGACATCCCCCACCAAGGCTCTCACAATCTTTCCGCCTCCTCTTCCGCTCAGTTCCTGGAGTCGTGGTGGGTGAGTATCAAGGCTGCTTTATTGTTGAAAATTTAGGGGTCTCTTTACTACTATTTTAGGTTGTGTCAAAAATCATTGGTGTCTGTCTCACTGGCTTATCGTGTTGACTGATTGACTGTGGCTGTGGTTCACTTGTTCATCTCATCATTCTCTGTAGGGTTCCATATGGATCCTCCACGATATGTCTGGGGTGACTCATATCTTGCCAGTATGTCAGCTATCGTCCTACAGTTCATTGGTAAGGTTGGATGAGCTGCCACTCTCTCGCAGCATTCTGAAAGACATAAAAAGAATCTCCATTGGAGAGTGAGATCAGTATAGGTTAACTTAGATACACATTTCTGAATTAGCTAGATTCTAGTTTTAGTAGCCTCTCTGTCAATCACTCGCATAGTGCATCTCTCCTTGGGGGACCCAGAGTCTGGCTCCCAGTGCATATCGGGGACCTAAGTCCCCATTTCTAGTTAAAGGCTACCCCTCACTAAGTGGAATATTTGGCCAAATTTAAAAGCTGTTAATTGTCTCCCCCAGGCTTTGGCACCACCATTGCACAAGTGCTCCTGTCTTGGTTCGCTGTTCTCGCCCAGTAGGAAGTGTGGACAGCCTACTCATGGCAGCAGACTACTTCATACCAGTGATCTCTGTTTACTCCAGCTGTCGTTGACCAGCTTCCCCTGGCAGCTTATGCAGTGCCTTCCAGCACTGCACTAACTACCATCTAAGGGTTGGATACCATTCTGGACCTTGCAGGGTCTCTCGATGCTGATAGATGGTTTACTGTGGTTTCTTTAGCAACAGGATCTTTCCTCAGGCCTGGGGTGGGCATTCAAGAGCTTTAACAGAATCGTGTCTTGTTTTGGGGACCTCATGCATCACTTTGGTCAACACCTCAGTGAGGGAAGGAACCGGTGACTGGGACCAGGAGTTGCCAGACTGATCAATTTTTCACAGGCTTAGACTCTCTCCCCTTGTATTCATCACAGCCCCTCTTACCAGACGACGTGGGTGGGAAAAATAAAAATAAAAAATATAAAAATAAAAAATATAAATTAAAGAGGAAAGAGATGCAGAGGCTGGGAGTGGGAAAAAAGCACTCAGGAAGCTGGCTGAGGCCAGGCAGGGAGGCCGCGGGTTGGTGGGCTGGGAAAAAAATAAAAACTGGTGTCTATAGATAGTGATACTTCCATCAATAGTTCTATTAGTTACTGCTAAGAAAAATAACCAGTATTTTATGAGTTTTCACATATTCATATCTGGAACAAGACTTAAAGTTAGGCCTAAGTGAAACACTAGATACATCATTAATCTCCACTCATATATCATGTTTGTCAGAAAGACTGAAAGAGAATGTATTCAGTGTTTTGCAAAAAGATGTGTCTAACAAGCTATCAACAGATACACATGAGGCAAGGATATCATTGTATAGTGCCAACACAAAATTACAAACTTCCTCCAAATATTATATATTTCTTTGCCCTTTTTTGTAGACTGATTGCTTGGTTTTCAAGCATTAATTTTATACATAACTATGCCATATGCCTATGTCAAAAGATTGTACACTCATGTATCTAATTAATGAAAATTTTCACAATCTAAAAGTTCATGGCTCATGCACATGAAACAATGCTAAGCCCAAATTAATCTCAGCCATGGGTATATCTAATCAAATAAAGCAGTTCCAAAACAGCCAGAAATTTATTCACCATAGTTCCCATAAATATTTTTGGCATGCATCTGATATCAGTTACATATGTAAATATGATGATCCATAATGCTAAAATTCAAATTGTATAGTGCCTATATTTTCATGAAGTACTTCTAAATTACCTGTGTACTTCTAAAACTTTGAATTATCAAATTATAAAATAAATACACCTAACAAGTGTTTTGGGAGGGATGAAGTTAGAACTATCATTTTAGATAATATATGTAATTTTATGCATGTAATTATATACATGCAATCATAAATAAGTGTATTATGTTTATATAACTGGAGAGTAATTTACGTACCATCTTTTCTAAAATGAATTTAGACAGACATTTACATCAGGAAGCATTTTCTAAACATGCATGATGGTCCATGTCTTTAATCCCAGCACTCAGAAGGCAAATGTAGGAAGATCACCTTGAGTCCTAGGTTACCCTGAGACTACATAGTGTATTCCAGGTCAATCTGGGCTACAAGAAGACACTACCTCGAAAAAAACAAAACAACAACAACAAAAAAAAGGAAGCACGCATCCTTTTATATATTCTTGTTGAGTCCTAATTAAAACCTTGAATCCTGACCTTCCATAATACATGATACAAAGTAAAAGCTAAATCCTGTGGGTCAATAGTCAGCTCTTCAGAAAAAAAAAAAAAAAAAAAAACAAGAGTTACCATATGAGTCCAAAACAGAACACTGAAATTGATTCATATTTCACAAGGATCTGTAGAACAGTGGGTCTAGATTGCAGCTCTCAGCCATTAGCCAGCTTTGCCTGCCTTTCCATGATAGGCTCTGTCTTCACTCTTTAAAATACTAACAGGCTTCTTGTAGGTGGGATCAAATGACTGCCCCTCTCCCTTCACCTGTGAAATTTCAGAGCCTATTTGAAAAGGGCCATTGTTTCCTAGGAATGCCAGGCCCAGTCCAGGAAAGAAAGTCTTCATTTCAACAGGAATTTGGAGCCTGCCTGAGAAGGCCAGCCAGTTACTTGGTGAAAACTGTGGCAATTCATTCAAGTTCTGAACAGTTACTATCTTGGCCTTCATTGCTTACTTTCAGCTCCTAAGCTTTATGACTGATGTGTTTTTTTTTCCTTAATCACAGGGGTGTTGCCTGTGCATCTATGTACACACACCTCAGCAGAAAGAAGTATGTATGAAACAAACACAGCATGTATATGGCTAGTGAGCTGATGGAGAAAACCTCTCCCGAAACAGTGAGTGTAGCCCTGGGTGTGAGACATAGGTTCCTCTGTTCCAGCCTCTCCTACATTCATAGCACTTGAGTGCATTCATGTGACTAACCTCATATGTTTAACAAGAATTTGAAGTAGGTTCCCAATAAAATATGTTTGTACAAGAATACAAAACAAAGATACAGTACTTGTATTCACGACTGGGACAGAAGGCTTCTGTCTGAAGGACATTTAAAATAATTTCTAAAGTAATTAGAAATAGAAGCCAAAGGAATGCATTGCTTTATAAGGGGGCAGAAAGCACACTAATAGAGAGGAACAGTATCACATTTTCTGGTCAGAGTCTGCAGAGACTACTGACCAGCAGTTTTCATATTTAATTTCCTATTGTAAAATTCTCTGACATTTTCTACAAAATGTCAAAATGAATTGGAAAATTTCCAAGATTTATCATTTTTCTAATGTTTATGAATTCTTGCAGGGAAATTTGCCTCTGCACTTAAAAATTTCAAAATATTACCTAAGCACTACATCCAAATCAACAAAAATGTAAAAGAAGAAACAACAATGTCAATGAATTTGAACACAAAACATTTTTCTTTAATGCCAATCAGAAAAGAAGGAAGGAGTGATACTAACACAACTTCAAGGACAGGGCCTTGGAAGTTATTTTTCAAGAAAAATCCAAGTTGTCATGAATATTAACTGACAAATTCATATTTATTTTAAATATTTGGTAAAGCTTTTTTCATGTCTGACACATCAAGACTTTACTTGCTTGCTTAACAATAAAGTACAATTAATGTTTGGTGGTCTATGCTGTATTATTTTCCAAAAGGAATGTCCAAAAATCAGAAAACAGAGAAACTGAAGCTAATCAATTCAAAAGATGACTTTTTTTTCTTTTTCTTCTTTTCTCCTTCCTCAGATGCTTCCTGTGATTCTGTGAAAACGTGGTGTGGCATTGTTTGTTTCTGGACTTGGGGTAGATGTTGCACAAAAGGAAGCTTGTCCTTTGGGGACCTGATTTTGAACCAGTTTCAGACGACAGAAAAATACTCTTTTGTGGCTGCTAAAGTTCAGGAATGAATTCTGGCAGTCGTACCCAATTCCCTAAAGCAGAGTCCACATTACCACCATCTAATTGGCAGGCTTTGCCTGTAACTCCCACTAGGGCCGAGGTAATGAATGGATTTAGTGAAGGTGTCCTGAGTCATCAGTACAGTGGCTGGTCTGGGCACTTCAGCTCTTCCTTCTAACCTCCCCAGATATGTATGTCACTCAAGGTGAAGAGAGAGCCTTCTGTGCTTGTATAACAGTGGCAGGACACAGCATTATTAACTTGTAAACTCAAAGAAAGTTGTTCTCTTCATTTGATCTAGAAAAGCAAGGTCAGGAAAGAAAACAAAAACATATTCTTATTGAATCACTCCATTCTTTAATTTCCATTCCAAACATTATCTTTGGCTTAACTGTCCAGTTAGCTATAGTTGAATGACTTTTTCCAGGACTATTCCAGATAGTTCTGTAGGCAGCCAGAGAAGAATTTGGGCCATATCAACCTAGAGAAACCTATGCATTTATTTTCATTACTAAGTAACTTTCATTCTTTGAGAGAATTTGTCTACATCTTTTTAATGGAACATATGAATATATTAAATGTTGAATGTCAAGTTAATTTGCTTCTTAATTCTTTAAGCCATTTAGCTAAATTCCCATTAGAAAATATTTTCACACCAGCCTTTTTAGTCAAGTCCTAAATCCAACAGCCATAACTGAACACTGCCGAAATCATGCCAATAGTGTCTTGTTCAAATTGGGAATAGGAGAGAGGTAGAAGACAAAAATAGCAATCACAACAAAAGTTAATGAACAACTCACTTGTGTTGAATAAAGCATTTTCACTTCCCACCAAAAGACACATGATGAAGTAATATCCATCTTCTTAGCAATGTCTTCTCTTTAAACTTGCCAATCAAGAGCTGCTATCTGAAAGGCACGGGCATTACATATTGAAAGCATGATCATGCATCTGTTATGTTCTTCACCTTGGCTCCCTTTACAGAATCCACACACACTACGTTCCAATTTCTTTCAATAAAGAAGACCAACTGGACTGGCGGCGACAGAATCCACAGTGAAGTCGGCGCTTTGAACTTTCTCATCACCTTACCAGGGTTTCCGCACGGGTAGCCTAAAGACAACTCAGCAATGTCTGAATCAACCACAAACAATGGCTCCTTCTCAACTGGGCCTTTAATTGATTTCGGCTGTGTTTATGGAAGCAGAAGAGAATTTACAAAAAAATGACAGATTCCCTTCATTTTGAGAGCGTTTTTAACTAGCATTTAGGATAAGAGTGGTTTCTCTTGTCGGCTGTGTTTTCCTATCTGTTCTCACTTGATTGCCACCTCACTGAACAAACATTAAAAATTACTACTTTAAATAACTTTTGACTAGAATTGTCACCCTGGGATTTCTCAGTAGTTCAGTTTCTAACAAATTACACTCATGCTCACCAAATTTAAACAAAGTTTCGTTTCTCTGTGTCTTCATCATCATTCCTTATATTAAATATTAGAGAACATAGTAGTAAAAAAATCATTAAAAACTCAAATTAATGGTTTCTCTCTTTTGTCAGACAACTGACCAAACTATAAATAAGTTTAGGAATTCAAATGATTTGGCTAATCCAGTCAAGTAGTAATCGATTCTTCATAATTTAAAAGCCATGTGACATTTATATGATGTCTTAATACTGAAGAATATGTCTGTCTTTCTAGTGACTTGGGACAGACATTAAAATTTTGCTATAGTAACATGTAATTCCAAAGCTTTTTCAAATGTCTGTTAACAGTGACCTCTACAGGGTAACTGAAGCAACAACAATGTGTCCACAAACAGTATAACTGCAATATTATTTTAAAATAACTAAGACCTCAGTGCAAACTGATGTTGTGTATCTTTCAATTGAACAAAAATTTACTGTGTTAAAATATCTTAATTTCAAATCAAAGTAATCCTTAATGATGTCACAGTTCTTCTACTCAAATAGAACTCTGTGTGTGTGTGTGTGTGTGTGTGTGTGTGTGTGTGTGTGTGTGTGTGGCCTGACAGGTCCTCTTGCTGCTACAAACAAACACCACACTCTTGACCACGTTTTGCACCTGTCTTGCATGGGTGGCTTGGGAATTGAACACTGACCTGCAAGTTTTATAAGCAAGTGCCTTTAGATGCTGAGCCATCTTCCATATCCTTCAAACAGAATTATTTTTAAAAATGAAGACAAAATTGAAAAATTAAAGTATATTCTAATGTATTATGAAAAATGAAGACAATGTATTATACAATACTTTTCAGAAAAGTGTGTGAAATGAAAGTTGATTTCAAAGAATAAATCTCTTTCTTGAGAGCACTAAGAGTATGTCTGTCCCTCACTCACCAAGTCTTCCTAAGTAATAGTATACATGCTTGTGAAACTTTTTATCTTTGCAACTAGATTCTCTATGTTCACCAAAAGTAACCCTCTATTAATAAACTGGGAAGTGTTGCTCTATTTCTCAAGTTATATTAACTACTTTGACACACATTCTAAAACTTCATAACTCAAGTTTGCCAAAATTATTAATCCAATAACTAGACTCCTTAGTTTTATAATTAATTTTTCTCCATCTAAACTAGATGTTCTATTACCTGACGACTAAAACATGACAATTATCTGGTTTCTTCTCTTACCATTCCACACACTTCCAGTATCTTTTACCTCACTAGGCCATCAAGTTCATTGACATCTTATTTCACCATCTGTGGCTTGAGTTTTAAACATCCTCTTGTCAGTATCCTAGACACCTTTGGTTCATTGCAATCATATTACCAGACCATGAGAGCCTATCCTATTCCTATTTATCTGAGGCAAATCTATTCTCACACAGAAGAATCTGAAATTTGAAGTTTATGTTTAAGAGATTATAAATAGTCCTCAGGTAATGTTGGGCAAAATCTGTTGAAATAAAAAAATAGGCTTTTGTGGACAAATGACTATTAGTATTTATAACAAATAAGTTAGTGAAATAGGGAATAAAAGTGAACTAGGAAAAAGTAGATTTAGACATATTTAGTTATGGTTATGAAAGAAGTTACAAATATCTAGAACTATGAAATACAATTAGTTTTCCCAAATTAATTTTAGTCATTAATACATAAGTTAGTTGTTATTTAGTTGTTATATAGCCTTTCTAATCTGTTTCTAATTATACAAAATGAACATAAGTATACCAAAACCATAGGATATGCAATAAAATGGTTAAGCTGGACCAATAAGCCTCAAGGATCCATCAGTGTCTCCTCCCCAGTGCATGCCACCAAGTGTGGCATTTTACATGGGCTTTGGGAACAAAACTCACATCTTCATGTACTGAGCCATCTACCCAGCTGAGAATCCTCAGAATTCTCCTGAGCTAAAATATTGACTGTATCTCAAACTCATTAATGAAAGACTTTCTACCAATGCCCATGAAGCTTTCATGAGAAAATACTTCCACATCTTTGCAAAATGAATTTGTTGAGTTTTCTATATTATCATATATGTTTTCATTTTTACTTAGTATATTCCTCACATTATCTTTCTTCTCATTTTCACTAAAAATAGCAAAGAGAAATGAAGCCATTCTTTCCACACTTTCTCAGCAATCTTGTCAGCTAAATATCCAAGTTCACTGTTTACAAGTTAACTTTCTATCCAGCAGTAGATGAAATTCAGCTAGATTTTTAATTTGGTAACAAAGATTGGCTTCTTTTCCTGGCCAGAATAAATATTATATTCTTTATTCCCATGTGAACTCTTAGCAAAATGTTCCTAGGAATGCATATTTTTGTTGAAAACACAGTCAAGCTAATATGGTATATTAGTTAACTTCTCATTTCTGGGAGAAAATACCTGACAAAAATAAATTTAAGGGAAGAAGGGTATACTTTAGGTTACAGTTCAGCTTTTCATGAGTTATCCATAGTGGGTGTGAATCACTCAGGGGACTTATGCTGGTGGAGCTGACATGCTCGTGTAAATAACCCCATAAATTTATTGGCTTCCTAAGTTAGACAGAAACAGAATGTTTTCTGTGGTCAGCCATTACTCCACTCTCCATCCCCACCTCCCATTTGCTCTCACGGTGAACAGATGCTATATATATATATATATATTTTCTTGGGGAAAGTAACATGACATTAATCACCTCAGAATTTAGAAAATGCATCTTAAAACATTTTGCAGAGTATCCTCCTCTGAGTTTAATGGACCATATACACCTCACAGGTAATGTGCCCCTTTATTTATATGTACCAAACACTGGTGGAAGATGGCCAATGAAAATCCTTACCACCCCAGAGTTGGCACTAGTCATCTTTGGAAAGGATGAAGGACATAAATATGTTGAGTGGAGGTCAGGTGTGAGTACGGAAAATGCAGTTATGTGAAACTGGACACAAATTTAGTGTGACTTTCCTAACAAAATGCTAAGCACACCTCAACAACTGAATAATAAATAATCTCTCCAATTGTATAATCTGTCCTTGTGAGTATTCAAGTGTTATTTTAACTTCTTTGCATTCTTTTTTTAAAAAAAAAAGTTTATGTGGAGCCTCCATATTAGGTCTGGGGTGGCTCATCTCTTACTGGGATATCAGCTAAACCCTGCAGAGAGTGGTGGGATAAGGAAGAGACCTAAACACAGCCAATCAGTCAAGCCAGGATAAGCCAGCCAGACAGACACCAGTGATTTTCAACACAACCTAAAGCAGAAGTACAGAGACACCTAAGACCTCAACAATAAAGCAGCCTAATACTCACCCACCATGACTCAGGGAACTGAGCGGAAGAGGAGGTGGAAAGATTGTAAGAGCCATGATGGAGGAGAATATCCAGAGACATTGCCCCCCTCATAACAACATACAAAGGTAGGGGTGGAACCGGGTTGACTCCTAGGTTATCCATAATCCCCTACGGCACAGACTGATCCAGACTGCCCACAGAGGAGGATACCCAGCTGATTGGGGACAGGGAGGAGGGGAATTGGAGAATTGGGGATACCATAACATTATGTGCTTATTCAGTGTATCTAATTATGAATAATAAAGATATAATTTTTTAAAGTTTATATAGCCGGGCATGGTGACACGTCTTTAATCTCAGCACCTGGGAGGCAGAGGTAGGAGGATGGAGGATTGCCATAAATTCAAGGCCACCCTGAGATTACACAGTGAATTCTAGATTCTAGATCAGCCTGGGGTAAAATAAGACCCTACCTCAAAAAAACAAAAACAAAAAAAAGTTTATATAGTCTGAGAAGTTCCTGCTCATACATATGATGTTTCCCTGCTTGTTAATACATCAGTAAAATAATGAACATATTAGTTTTTATTTATTAGATCACATGAGAAAACATGTTAGTAAAAGAAATAAAATTTATAGAAAATTTCCTTATATATACTACCAGTTCAGCATAATATTGTTCTCTGTGCCAGCAAAATTTTTGGTCATGTAGCATTTAAGGCTCCTACACTGTTGCAGTCAAGATTTTTCTTTCTAGTTGACCCCCACGGCAGATGGAGCATTCCTCACACATCAGCTAGGGCCCAGATGAAGTCACAAAGGAATTGGTGAGAAAAGCAAGAGTACTGCTTCTACTGTGAGCCTGACAACCTGAGCCAGGATGATGGTGACGGATACTAAAGATACTCAAAACATATCAAAGTGGAAATCCAGAAGTTGCTGAGAAAGCAACACTAAAACAGACTTAAAAACCACCAAGGTTCAGGGAAATTTGAAGAAGAGGGGGCAGAAACATTGTAAGAGTCATAGGATGGAAGGGAATATCCAGAGGCATGGCCAACTGCCCCCTTCATCCCCAAAGGACTGACTGCTGCTCTTACAGCTCATAACCCACAACTCTACAATGGACACCAGCAATCCCAATGAGGAGGGCCCTCAATGGAATGGGGATGGAGAGGAGGGAAATGCTGATACCAATTCATGGTCTGTCCATATAATGTTTCTATTTAATAATAATAAAAATTTAAAAAAATATTTTGCTTTCAAGTTGCTGACATTCATTCTAAAAACTATGATGGTAATATTGTTCTAAATGAATATGTTCATGCTTTTCTTATAATTTAATCTCAATTAAATTTTGCTTCAAAGTTCAAAGACCCACAAATTTTTTGTATTAAACAGTATTCTTATCAATTTTTTTTTCTAGGGAGCATGAATTTAGTCATTTCTGATTCTCTTTGCTTGAAGTTTTATCTATCTCAGTAAATTTAATAATCTCTTCTAATGTGAATTGCTAACTGTGTAGTAAAAAAAAACTTGTAAGAACATAAATCAGCGAGATGAATACAATATAAACCTCTCTACCTGTTTATGGATATACAGGCATTGGCTACTATGCCACAATTTATACCTAGTTGATGAAAGTTGTAAGATGTATAATTACATATATTTTAATATCTGTTAAAATGAGCATCTTCAGTTGAATGATATATTGTAACTCAACTTACTGTACTGTTCATCTGATTTGATGAAAGCATACCACACATTTCCTGGTACTTCATATTAGCCATTGTTATTTTCAGCATCATTAAACTTCAAACGTTGAAAGAGAGGCAGTCTCATAGAATGGAATGGTACTACCAAAGTATCTTACTTGTTTCTGTGACCAAGTACTAGACATCAAGCCACTTAGGGACAGAATGTGGAAAGGGTTTCTGCCTGAAAGTTTCCAGGGAATACATTTCATCATGGTAGAGAAGGCACATCAGCAGGAAGAAGTGAATTAATCACACTGCAGGCACAGTCAGGAAGCAGAGGAAAAATAGGAAGTGGGGCCAGGCTATAAAACCTCAAGGTCCGTGCCCCCTAAGTGACCAACATCCTGCAGCAAGGCTCTACTTCCTAAAGGTTCTAAAACCTTGTTAAACAGCACCATCAGCAGAGGACCAAGTGTTCAAACACATGAGACTATCAGTGATATTTTACTTTCAAACCACAACACAAAGGAAATACTACATACTAACAAGTATGCAAAAATCAAGATTAAAAGCTCTTGAGTTGTATTTAGTTAAAAGTTGGCCACGTGTGGGGCTGTACACCTTTAATCCCAGCACTTGGGAGGCAAGAGGCAGGAGGATTGCTATGAGTTTGAGACAAGCCTGGAGTGAGTTTCATGTCAGCCTGGGGCAGAGTGAACCCTATCTCAAAAAAAAAAAAAAAAAAAGGTGGCCTGTCTTAGTTCCATGTGATGGTTAGGTTTTGTTGTCAATTTGAACTTTGTAATTATCTTGGGTCGGTTTCTGAGGATATTGATCTTTGTAATTATCTTGGGCAGGTCTCTCAGGATATTTAAGGAAGGCAGCCTTTCAGTAGGGGGCAGGATATAAGCAAACTCAGGGAAGCTAAAAATAAACATTCCTTCCTTGGAGTGCAGTGCAGGGAAGAAATTCCAGAGACTCAGCAAACCACCAAGTCTGGAAAAGGGTTGCAAGACCCTGGTCTGAGGCTATATAAAGGGAAAGAAATCCTCTCTTCCCCCTGCCTGTTTGCTGATGTGTTTGTGTAGTGTTAGTGATGGGTTTCTCTCTCTGCTTGGACCTGTGAAAGGGGGCAGCCTCTTCCTCATTATGGAACTTCACCTGAATCTGCAGCTTCAATAAATCCTTTCCTCCCATAAACTGCCTGGTTGGGAGATGCATCCCAGCTGCTTGTGGGTGACTATGACAGACCACCTCCTCAATTCTATGCGAATCATTAGCTCAAATTAAAATTTATGTTTTCAAGAAATATAATAGAAGAATGCTCCCAGTTCTTTCTAGATCTGAAGATAAGTTAACTATATATTAGAGATTCAAGACTATATTGCAAATAGCTGAAGGTTTTGATAGTTTTCTCTGAAAAGGTCAAAAGAGGCAAATAGAAATATAACTTTTTCAAGTATTTAATCAATTTATCAATAAGTGGATAGAGGTTCCAGAACAAAAAGAACACTGACTAAAACTGAAAGATCAGGGGATGGAGAGATGCTCAGCAGTTAAGGCACTTACCTATAAAGCCTAACGATCTGGGTTAGACTTCCTGGTACCCAGATAAAGTCAGATGAATAACATGGCCCATGATTCTCAAGTTTGTTTGCAGCAGCTGGAGGCACTGGCACACCCATTCTCTCTGTCTCTTCTCTCTCTCTCTCTCTCTCTCTCTCTCTCTCTCTCTCTCTCTCTCTCTCTCTCTCTGTTTGCAAGTAAATAAATAAAAATATTTTTTTAAATGAAAACTCAAAATGAGTTTTAAACTAAAATACCCACCATGACTCAGGCATTTGAGAGGAAGAGGGGGTAGAAAGATTCTAAGAGCCATGATGGGGGAGAGAAAAGAAATGGCTACCTCTCATACACTCCATAACCTCCTATCCCATGGACTGGTCCAGTGAGCCCACCAAGGAAGGACCCCATGGGGTGGGGACAGGGAAGAGGGAAATGGGGACATACAATGTATTTAATTATTGACAATAAATATGGACAAAAACTCAGAATGAAATCCTTTAACAATCTTCCATAACAAAGTCATTTCCTGTTCTTAATAAACTGAAGAATTTTTTTTCAAGAATTTGGACAATGAGTTCACTTTCAAGTACAGTATTAATCAGGAATTTTGTTAATCAATGATATTTATCTCCCAGATATTTTAGCTTCCCTGAGTATTTTAGAAGTATTTTTATATTTGAATTAAAGATAATTAGAAATAAGAAAATATATATGCAATAAATCAATTTATTGATATATCCAAATTAAATAAAGTTGGAGAGAACTGAAACTCAATAAGTCACACTACCAATCTCCAAGGATATAGGAGTGGTAAAGAGTTGTTGAGGGGCAGACTTTGACCAATGATGGGCAGCAACTTTCTCTGAATTGAAACACCCTCCTGTGGGGAGGAGGGAGCCTTAGGAGACTCAGGAGGAGGTCAAGAAGTCTGAGAAGGTTATAGGACTCCTCTCTAAGGATATATAAAGGGAAAACAAGTGCTTGGGGAGAGACTCTAGCTTAGCCAAGCTGCCTACAGTTGTCAAGCAGTGTGCTGGAAAGATGCAGTTTCTGTGAGTCATCGCCTATGCTGGGTGGGCTTTTTGATGATTCAGCTGCCTTTGAATCATTCAGACCCCTGTACACAAACCCTCACCCTGCTCTATAAGTTACTCCAATAAACTCAATATTTCACCCATGCTAGTTTTTGTGCACCTGCACTTTGGTCTGTCATCCAAGCCCTATCTGGGGTGAATGGACATGTGTTCATTTCTCCCCGGGGGGGGGGGAGTTAAGCACAAAAAAGACTCTATACTCCTTTAGGAATTAAAAAATGTATGAATCTCTTATGTTATATTTGTTATTTGTTATAATTGGTTTTGACTCTTAGAACAGAATGCCGGTATTTTTAAACCTAGGCCTTCCAAGAGCATCCAGGGAAATGCTGTCCTTTTGGTCAAGAATGAAAAAGAGGATGAAGGATCACATTTGGAAAAGTTTTATGAGCTAAACATAGAGCAAAGCATTTTCATCTGGTGCTTGGAGCAAAGTCACATAACCACTTCTAACTGTAATCAAACCTGGAATGCTCCTCAGCTGAGAAAGTGGAGGAAGGTGTATTGTTTGGGTGAGTACTTAGTGGTCACTTTTCCTCAAAGAATTTTTGTGATTATTAAGTGAATTGATACATATGGAGCATTATCTACCTCGCATAAATGCTGAAATAGAGTTTGCTAATATACTTCCCGTTCTTTCTTGAGCAAATTTCCATTCTCTAACTTAGAATAATTTTTATTAAAACCATCTTCATGAAAAAGGTTATTTAGCATTTCTTTTATTTCCTCTAGTACTTCTGATCTCCATTAATTAATTTAAAATATCTAATTGGCTGAAATATAAATTAACTTTGTATCAAATTCATTTCCATTGAACAAATTATTAATCAAGATTATTAATTATATTAAGCATGAAACAGATTAACTCATATTGCTGTAACATATAAAATTTATAATTAAAAGAATAATATAAATTAATCTTTGATAATTTAAAGAATGAATTTGTAAAATGAATAATAGGAATATTTTTAAAAATATTTTTCTGCTTCCCTGGTATTTTGATATGACAATTCAGGAAAAAAAAGTTCCCAGAGTAGTATAATTGAGTTAAAGTTTTTTTAAAAAAATCATGAGAAAACTTTTCCTATCAAAGTGAATTTGCAATCAATAATGAAGTACCTTGCTAAATATTAGTGTCCTTTAGGAACATAGAATTAAATAGTTACTCTGAGCAATTAGTATAAGAAATTAATGTAACTATGTCTTATTGTACCCTGCCAAAATACAGTATTAATGAATTTTCTAATTGTAATTGGAAACTACAAACTGTTGTCTCAGCATACTATTAAATTGTACTTTCCTAATCAGAATGTACCTGTAGTGATATCTTAATATACCTCAAATAAATTATCAAAAGAGAGAGCAAATATTTGGTATATCTAGTATATGAAGGTTATTAAATATATGAAAAAAATGTGAGGCATTCATACAAGGAAAAACAGACTGAGTTTTTCTAAGGTTATGAAAAATATACAAAACTTTTAACTTGTAATTAAAAGAACCTGCTATGATGTGACCAAGTACATGTGACCTCATTATTTGATGAAATGGATACCAAATGGCGTTGGAGAAAGTGAAGAAAATCTGAGTAGACTGACATATGTGCTGCCAAGGCTCTTCTTCCAAAGACCACAAACATACTTGCACAGCTCAACAAGTTAGGGTGATGAAGAGCTTGCTTTCTTTGGCTTCCACACTGCTCATATACATTATAAAATTATCATAATCAAGCACAGTAACATATCTGTCACCTCATCTCGTCATTCATGGTGTTTAGAGTATTTAAGATCTAGGAAATCTTTATATTATAAAATGAACAACAAAGCAAAACAATTAAGTGTATATACACATTTGTCATCATAATAAAAAGTTTACTCACAAAAACAGACAAAATATGCGAATCATAAGTACATAAAATGTCACTTAAATACTACTCCAATTTTTTTCTTTACTATTCTTTTATTTAAATTTTAAAGTTTATTGTCTCTCCTACATGCCCATTTTCCTAGAGGTACTATAACCATAGACCCCTAAAAAAGCCTCATCCACTTCCTTTTGTCCTATTTATGGAAAAAAACCTGGCCAAAGCCAGTCAAAGTATTAATGGCCTGGCATCGAGAATCTTCACAGTCAACCTAAGTGATTTTAGGGATGGTGTGTCCAGAGGTTTAACTGAGGAAGAAAGACCCAGCATCAGTGTAGGCCGCACCCATTGGGTCCTAGATAAACAAAGGAGAGAGCCAGGTGAGAACCAGCGCTAACTTCTAGCTGCTTCCTGACTGCAGGTGTGATATGAGCAGCTGCTCTTGCTCCTGCTGCCACAAATAAGATGCTCTTGCTGATTCTGTTTCCACACCACAATGGACTGTACATGCAGCTGTAAGCAAAGATGCACCTTTCCTTAACTTACTTTTGTCAGATAGTTTGTAATAGCAATGAGAAAAGGAACTAATGCATAGTCCAGTGATAAATCTTATTCTCAGTACTTTAATTTAGCCAGGGAAACTGGCAAGAATGGGTTCTGAGTGGTCATAATTAGAGTTGTTGGTGAGTCCGATGGAAATATAAGCCTAGGGATGGTGGAGGGAGGGGAGAAACGAGGATGGGAGAAAGAGAGAGAGAGAAGTTGAACAGAAGGTAGAAGCTAGAAAACAGATTTTCAGAATGCTTTGGCTTCTGAGAATTAACAGGGAGAAGTCCCAGATGTTTACATTCTACATTCAGCCCATATGAGTCCCATTCTTTGAAATCCTGGGATATCTGTGACTGTACAATAAACTATTCCTTTTGCTCTTTTTTTTCTTAACCTAAACCAGTTTTTGTTGCTTTCTTTGAAAAGAATACTAGGAAATAGCTTATCTGTGCCATTTTATAAGAAAAAGTAGAATAAGCATACTACCTAGCAAATTACAATTTTTAAAATGACTTCAGAAGAAACTTTTTAAAATTTATTCCTTATGATCTGGGGAAGATATGCTCTTAAAGGCACTTGCTTGCAAAGCATGCTGGCCAGGGTTCATTTCCCCACTTTCCATTTAAAGCCAGATGCACAAAGTGGCACATGCATCTGAAGTATAGCAAATTATAATTTTAATAATATTCTCACAATTTTTTTCTGAGATCCTAGGTTAATGAGTTTTTTCTTACATGACTATTTGAAGTTTTACTTAGAAGCAGAAGAATGAGTTATATCAGCAGAATGTAAAGTCATGGCACTCCAAGCAGGAGAGGAGCTCATGTTGCGGAAGCTGGCTTAGATAGGTCCAGATCGACATATAGAAACTAAAGAACACAGATTTCTCTAGGGGCTGTGGACAACCCCTGCAGTGACAGCCAACACAGGAGAAAGCACAACAGTGCTACAACCTCAAGGAATTAGACTGCCTACAACACAGGTCAGCTGGGAGCCTTCAATCAAAGCACAGCAAGACAATTCATTTACTTTGGCCTGGTGACATCCAGAGTGGTGGGACCAGTGGAGCAAACCCGACATCTGACCTGTGGAATTGTGAGATAATAAAGTTGTAGTGCTGTAGGCCACTAAGCTTATGGCAATTTATTATAGTAGTAATAAGAAATGAATGCATCATCTTATTGCATTTACTACCTATTGAACCTTTAGATGACTACAGTCACATAAGGATCCCAGCCAAGCCTAAGCAATCAATAGTCTTCAGATGTTTAAGCCAGTGAGATTCTGAGTGGTTTTTCAGGTAGTAATAAATAACTGATAAGAAATATGAACTGAGAACTTGGTTCCGCAATAATAAAAACCTAAAACAAATGGCACTGGCTTTCAAACTTCCAAAGCAGAATTGGACACAACAGTACATACCTATAATACTTGCAATCAAGAGGTAGAAGCAGAAAGATCAAGTAATTGAGCCCAGTTTGAATTACTTAATGAAATGTAAAACCTTGATGTTGAAAGCTGTGATTAAGAATCATGTGGCTAGAAGATACAACCCTGTGAGGGTCACAGTGAGAAGACGATCATGTGTCAAGGTGACAAGTTCTGAGAGGGACAGTGAGAAGAGCATAGTGAGGGACCTAGAACACAAACAAGTAAAGGACACTAACATGGGCATTTGAGGAAGCAAGCAGTGATCCCAACAGTTGCCTTTCCATTGCTGGGACAAAACACCCAAGCAGAGCAGCTTATGGGAGAAAAGGATTTATTTCTACTTACAGTCTCAAGGAGAGCCCTTATCATGGCAGTCATAATATGGCAGAGAAGAGACTGGACCTCACATCTTGTCACATCAGCTGAGGGATAGCAGCAAGGGTGAGCAAGCTGTTGAATACCCAGCATGACTCTACAAATAAACCTAACACCCCCCCCACAACATGCCTCCTCCAGCAAGGCTGCATCTCCCCCAAGGCTCCATCAGCTGGTGACCAACCATAAATCTCAAACACAAACATGAGGCTGTTGGGGGTACTTCACATTTAAACCACCATAAAAATCAATGTTCAGGGAGGGGCCAGAAATTTATCAATGAGATATTTGATAACACACTTTACAGACTTTAAAAGTATAAGTTAAATACATATATAAAAATAGTTATGGAAAATTATCCTTAAGAGAAAGCATAGCATTTTTAAGAACAGCCAGAGGAACTTTTATAAACACACACACACATACACACACACACACACACACACACACACACACACACACACACATATTACACATTAAGTAAATAATGACAACGATGTACTGTATTTAACATATAGTCATGATTGGGATCTGGATATTTGACCCAAAAATAGAATATCTTCCTATTTCAGGAAGCAGCAGAAAGATTTTCTCATACCTAATCTGTCTCTTCTCCCCTAACGAAGTACGAAAAACCTAAAATCAATCTTCCCCAGATGTGAGTCATATGGCTCTCCTTCCAGAAGGGTCCTCTGGAAGAAAGGAATGTTCTCATCACTCAAGTTTAGAAGAATCTGAATAAACAGGTTTTGTTAAATTCACTTTATCACCATGAGGTCATACCCTTTGTCTTTCAATCATACTGCTACATAGCTGTTCATAAAATACACAATTTCTTCCTTTTGGTACTTCATTATTGAAGATCCCCATGTAAGCCACACTTCTTTAATGTACTTGAAGACATCTCTCTCCACAGAGTGCCCCAAAATACTAAAACAGAATACAAGTAAAAACTAAAGGAAGTGTACATTGGACCAATCATTAAATGCATCATTTATGACTTAAGACAAACCATTTCTTTTGAATTAAGAAAGACACATGTACACATGTAGTACATGAAAAAAAGGGAGTATTCACTTCATAGGGTATCTAGAGAATTGAACAAAAACAATGAAAGCATCTGGGAAAAGAGCTTGATCAATACAAGATACCCAATCCCAGAGAAAGTACTCAATCAGTGAACACTCAGAGCAAGTACTAGCCACAGATAAGTGTTCAGTCACTGAGAAACAATAAATACTACTCACAGAATAAGCACTCAAGCTTGGGCAATATTCATTTTTGACTAACTAGTTTGTGGGCATCAGCTACCATGAAACCATCATTTCCTATTCTCTTTGTTAGTTTATGATTCATTATCATCACAAAAGGGAACAAGGGGAAAAAACTTTGAAACGTAGTTAATCTGATTTTTTAAAAAATGAGAAATATTCTTACTTGAATCATGTCTTAGTCAAACACTATACCCAAGTTATTGCAAAGATCCAGATAACTTCACATATTCAAGCCTAAGTAATTTGAATTTCTACTTCATATAAACACTGTAACACAGGCATGTTCTTGTTCCTTTAGTTCTTCAAGTTACCATTTTTGAACACATTTAATTTTGGAGATGTGTACAAGGAAAACCTTTAAGGTGTTTTTGGCAGGTGCTTAGGCCAGCTTCACTGAATCTATTCATTAGTACAAGGAAGCATTTTCCACTGGTTACAGACCAAACTGAAGGTAAAATTCACTTGGTAAACATTCCTGTTTACTTGTTCTGCTAAATTATTTGACTTATGGTTAAAGTATTTTACTATACATAATAGTTTCATGTGCCAAATCACTAATAAATAAGACAGAAGTCAGTTATCTTTTGTGTGAAATAAAAATTTCTGCCAGAAAATAAGTGTGAATATTGAACATACTTTACATTTAGTAAGTAGTTTGATTGTTCTCCCAAGAAGCCATGCACAACATTGACACACACATGCACACAGATAGATATTTATTTTAAACAATTGTCTCATGCAATGATGCTATTATAGCAAAATGAGCGTGAGCTAACTGTCCTCCACCCTTATTGTTACATTCTGCAGGCCTCCACAGATGGCCAGTCACATAGCATGAGGTGAGAAACTACCAGAGCTTTGAAATTCAATGAGACAAATTGCTTTAACTGTGATAAGGAAGTTAGGAAAAGGTGAGGCAGAATACCTGGGGAGGATTATCTGAACTTCTCCAGAACCCATTGTAAAAAGTAAATTTTTAGATTAGGCATGTGCTTCCTTGTGCTTGTTAATTTACATGCCTAATGTCATGTACACATCTCTGTCCCCTACTACAAAATTCCTTTGTCAACTGGGATGTGGGCCAAATGCTTTATCTATGATTGGCCCGCCTGGAGTAAATTCCTAAACTGGTAATAATAATAAGGAAACTCCACTCTCCTCTTGCTGAGGAAGCTTTGTCTGTTTGTCACAGGGAATTTCTACAACAATGCAAGCTGTAAAGTATAAATCTGCTGGGCGGGTCAGAAGAGATGTGTGTCTGCAGGATTATGTGCTAGAGAAATCTCTCTTAGTGAGGGAAAACCAAACTCTTCAACTCAAGCCCATTTCAAATTATGGAAGGCAAATGCTGTACACATAAGCTCCCAATATGCATTGCTAGTAGCACACATAAACACTCTCAAACAAACATCCATAGTGATGTTTGACAACACACCTGGGCTATCAGGGGCTGTGGAAATACCTCTGTAGGTAAAGTGCTTATGGTTCAAGCATGAGGATCTGGAGTTTGATCTCCAGTAGCCATTTAAAGAGCCTGGTGCAGCGGTACCAACCTGTAATCTTGGTCTAGACAGGCAGAGCCAGGAGGATCTCTGAGGCTACTGGCCAGGCAGTGTAGCTGAGTCAACTAGCTCTAGATTCAATAAGAAACCCTGTCTCACAAAGTAAGATGTGTGTGTGTAACAGCTTCGTTCATCAGGTGATGGTCATTTAGGCTGATTCTGTTTCCTGGCTATTGTCAATAGGGAAGCAATAAACATGAACAAGCAAGTATTTCTACATTATAGAGTTCTTAGGGTATATGCATGAGTGGTATTGATGGGTCACATGGTTGATCTATCTTTAGCTTTTTGAGAAACCTCCAAATGCATTTCTGTAGTGGCTACACCAGTTTACACTTCCACCAACAGTGGATAAGGGTTCCCCTTTCTCCACACCCCCACCAGTGTTGTTGTCAATCAATTTTTTAATAATAGCCATTCTGACCAGAGTGAGATAGAATCTCAAAAGAATTTTACTTTGCATTTCCATAATGGCTAATGATGTTGAATATTTTTTAAAGTATCAATTGGTTATTTGCATTTCTTCTTTTGAGAACTGTTAGGTTGAACATGACCAAGACCACCATGAGACCACTCTGAAAAGAAAGGCTTTAATCAGAGAAAGAGACTACGAGCAACAGGCTATCTCCCAAGGGGGAAAGAGCCCCTGAGAAAAATTCCAATCTGGGTTTATAAGGGTGAGGAACTTGTCACATAGGCTCCCAGGTTGGGGGGGGGGGGTTGGGAGGAGGGCCCAGGTGGTCACTTAGCTCTCAGCATCAGGGAAGGACAGTTCCTCCAGCAGACAGAGACACAGCAGGAGGGAGTTTAAAAGGGAGGCTTTATCTATAACTCCTGTTGACACTTCTCTTGAAGCTAGCAATGCTGGTTCTGGAGGAAAACTGAAGTGCTGTGCATGGACTCCATTTTGGAGCCTGAGTTTCGATCTAACAAGAGCTCTAGAATCAATTCCTTAGTCCAATATTTGATTGATTTTTTGATTGATCATAATATTAATTATGAAAAGAAAATTATGATTTGCAGAAAATAGATTGATCTAGAAAATGAAATAGTAGGTGAGGAAACTAGGACTCAGAAAGACAAATGTCACATTTCTCTCACCCACAGATCCTAACATCAAATTTTTAGGCTTTTATGCAAGTTTGAGTAGAAGTAAGTAGAAACCAGGAAGCTAGAAAGGAACCATGGGAGTGAGAGGGTGTGGCAAAAAGGGAAGGGATAGTCAATCTTAAAGTACAGGGGCAGAATAGTGGGGGGGTCAAAGGGGAAAATGGGGTCATGGGAGAGGAATGGAGGAGAAAATGGGTGGGTGAGGGAACTAACAAACTTAAGATTTTATTTTAAATGCCATAAGGAATCCCACTTCTTTGCTAAATAATCTGTATATGTTAAATAATCTGTATGTGAATTATAATAATACATGTGTGTGTGAAAAGAGTCCTAATTAGGGCATAAATTTTCTTATTTAATATTTCTTTCTTTATTTGCAAGCTGAGAGAGATAGAGAGAATGGGAGCACCATGACCTCCAGCCACTGCAAATGAACTCCAGATGCAAGTGCCACTTGTACATCTGGCTTTCTGTAGGTATTGGGGAATCCAACCTGTGTTGTTAGGCTTTGCAGACAAACACCTTAACCACTTAGCCATCTCTATAGCCCAGGGCATAAATTCTCTATGGGAGTAAAAGTGCTACTTATAGAGGCCATAGGTTGCTATATAGTACCAGGAGTGGGATACCTCCCAGTGGGTCTTTGGTCATGGAGGCCCCTGGAGCCCTCAAAACAATATAGCTGATTGACAAAGCTCTTAAATGTCTACCAGAACTAAAAAAATCAGACCTATAGCTGAAGATACCACATGCATTGGTTGCAGGGCACTGAACTATCAAGCTGGAACTGAGCTGGATGCCCTCTCACTCCTGGTTAGCTGGGAAGTGCCCTGCAGGCTGGGTGAGAAAATTCATCAACAGGTTTACCATACTGTGCATCAACCATGCATGCTACAAGACCAACTAGCCTGGTAAGAGGCGCCCACTGGTGCAAGAGGCAGGATGATAACCAACAGCTCTCTGGCTTTGAGAACCACTCAATGGTACTGTAAATGTAGTCAAAAGCCCATTAAAAAGGTAGAAAGTCACAGACCTTGGAGTCTGCTACTACTGTTATGTGACTAATTGGATATGTTATGCTCATCAAATTTCCCTCTGTCTTAGCCACATACCAATAGGATGAATCTTCACATCACGCACAGTTTTGGGAGAAATTATTTATTAAAGTAACAGATCCATGGGAAGTTTCAGAATGTTGAAAGAGGCTGGCACCCTTTCACATATCCAAGCAGAGACAAAAACCCATCCAGCACCTCTAGCCAGCAACTCAAACATACACAATTAACTACCAAACAGCAAGTGCTCCAGACTTCAGCTTGGACTGCTCTTTGCATATGTATTGCTGGAATTTCACATTTACCTCAGAATTACCTTAGGACTGAAAGTCAGGCAAAGGTGACATCTCCAGCCAGGAAGCTGGAGAGAAACTTTCATACGTTTGAATCTATTGGGGGACTGTGATGGTTAGGGTTGTTGTCAACTTGATATTTTTAATTATCTTGGATAGTTCTCTCAGGATGTTTACAGGAAGGCAGTTTATCAGTAAGGGCAGGATATAAAGAAGTTCAAAGAAGCTAGAAGTAAACATCCTTTCCTGTGTGGGCAGTGCAGGAAGGAAATTCCAGAGACTTAAGAAGCCATTAAGTCTGGGATAGAATTGCAAGAACCCACACAAAGGCTATATAAAGGTGAAAGAATTCTCTCCTTGCCCTCCTGCCTGTTTGCTAGTGTGTGTATGGTGTTGGTGATGGATTTCTCTCTCTGCTCAGACCTGTGAAAGAGGGCCAGCCTCTTTCACTGTTACGGAATGTCCCCTCAATCTGTAGTTTCAATAAATACTTTCCTCCCCCAAATTGTGTGTGGTTTGAAGATTCATCCCAGCGACATGTGGCTGACTATGACAGGGATATCCATTCAAACTACCACACCCTCTAAATATTTATGCATCCCCAGAGATTAGTGCTGATGTCAATTTTGGTAAGAAGTTTTTTTTTTTCTTTTCCCAGTTGAAAGTGCCCTACTGGAGAGACTCAATATTCAAAGTGCTGAGAATTAGTGAAGTTTGGATGCTCAATGCTAAATGAGACATCTTTATCACACCCTCCAATGCTCAAAGTACATTACAGAAGAGGCTGAAAGAATGTAAGACAAAGAAATTTGGGACACCATCTTCCAGACACAAAGTGACTTTTGATCTTTGAGTTCACAGCTGTTGCTATAACCACAAGACCTACAAAATATTGAGCTCATCAAGATTTCAGCATAAATGATGGAGGAGGAAAGCAAGAAGAAAGGAAGGAAGGAAGGAAGGAAGGAAGGAAGGAAGGAAGGAAGGAAAGAAAGGAAGAGAGAGAGAGAAAGGGAAGGATGAAGAAAGTTTTCAAAATAGGAGAGAGAGAGAAAAGTGAAAGGACATGCCAGGGCCCCCAGTCACTGCAAACAAACTTCAGACACATGCATCTGGCTTTAGATGAGTACTGTGGAATCCAACCTGAGGGCTTGGCAGGCAGGCACGCCTTAACTGCTGAGCCATCTCTCTAGCCTTCATCTAACTCTTAACCATGAACATTCCTACAGAGGAGCACTGAAGGCAAAACTTCTGGTTTTGACTCAATGTACAAGGCATTAATACATTTTGCAATTTTGAAAAAAAATGCTATTTAGTTAAAAGCTAGTTTAATTATACTAACTCAGAGGAATACATACTCTGACTTTTATGGCATACATTTCAAATAAAGTATTACTAATTGTTTAATAAGAAAAAAGTTTATTCTCACATACATTATAGCCTCCAGCTGAAATTGCAGCTGTATATACAAAGGAACCAGGTCAGCCTCCATCTCGGGGTTGCTCATCTACAGGCTCCCAGGTGGCCTACCACACTACCTATCTGAATTTCAACGATAGTGACAAGAAAAGGACAAAGAAAAGATACTTCCTACTCCTTTCAGGGTGTTAGATACAGGTGGAAGAGATAACATCTCCTCCTAGTCTATTTTCTCATACACAAATATAGCTACTTTAATAGGAGAAGGGGAGCCTCTTCTTCAATCTACATGGCCTTATGTGTGTTGCTATGTTAAAAGATGTGAAACAGAGCATAAATACCAGTTTCGATCAAATATCTAAACTTCATTGCAATAATTACTTAGCTCTCTGGTGGTGTGTGTGTGTGTGTGTGTGTGTGTGTGTGTGTGTGTGTGTG